>JAAGNO010029402.1:2068-12294 GCA_033439905.1 Ceryle rudis
TAAATCCCTCTTCTTGAAATAACCACTACTGGAGCATGTCAAAGTGCAATACACACACACACGCACACACACACACGCACACACACTGAACTTATTCAATCTTCCCACAAATAACAGTGTTAAAAGACAATATGCCTCACATAACACATTCCAACCAAAGCTTCAGGCTGCATTTGTACTTATGAGTGGTAAACAGTTACTTCTGAAAGTTACAAAGACAGGATGAAATCTTACTGCCATTGACCTCACTGGAGCAAGATTTCATCAGAAGCAAACAAGTATTTCATGGCATTCAATATTCATGAAAGTTCAATTTCAGAAATAATTAAACTCTTTGTATTGAACATAAATAATAAGCCTTAATTTAAACAAACCATGAAACCTAAACTGAAACTGCCAAGAAGAGGAGAAATAGCAGAGAAAGATCATGACTTGACTTTGTAAAATTAATTTCTCCAGAAGAAGAGTTTCAACTGTCCTTTTCCAAGATAAACTCATAAAGCATAACATATGAAAGAATGTATCTTGAAACAGATATTTTTCACTATTCCTGTGTTCTGACACAATGTGCTCATCTCTTGAATTTCGATGCTTAAATGCATTCCCAATCAAATTTATCTGTTTCACAGCATAAAAGTCAATTATACTGTAAATTCTGTATACACTATCCACCATTCATAAGCAGCTTCAGGTCAACTTCAAAATGAAACACTGTGAACCCTTTACAAAACACCATTTTTACAGAACTGAAGTACCAGTTCACAAGTACAAGGGAAAGAGATTTAACAGAACAAAACAAAAAAAGGGGACAAAATAAAATAAAAATAAAAGAAACAAAGGAAAGAAAGCAAAATAAATAAAAACAGAGACAGGGCGTCCATCTTCAGCAGGCCAGACTTCGATCTCATTTCCCCCATGAAGGTTTCACTTGGCGGCTGGTTTAGTGGCATGGCAAACAATGCCTAACTCAGGCAAGTGTAACAGGTCTGCCTTGGCCAGTCTAGTCATCTAATAATGCACAAATATCACACAGAGAAAACATACAAAACCAAATTAATAGTCAAAATCCATCTACCAGATAATGTGGACATAAAATTTAGAATGATTAGGGTGGCATCTTTGTTTATCTTTCAATCTTTGTGTTCTCAAAGTATAACATTTAAAGAAAAACCTACCGATACACATACAAAAAAAAGGTCGTATTTTGACAGCTTAAAAATGTTTACAATTACTTTTGTTAAATTGTTTATTAAATGTCAGATTAACATTGGTTTCATTCTGTAATGATTCCCTCCTCGTAGTCCCTTGATTTACCACTGCTTAAATACACTCCAAATTTCAGATTTTATTCTTGTTTTTAAAACCAAGTT
The DNA here is from genome assembly GCA_033439905.1 of Ceryle rudis. Classification (NCBI taxonomy): domain Eukaryota; kingdom Metazoa; phylum Chordata; class Aves; order Coraciiformes; family Cerylidae; genus Ceryle; species Ceryle rudis. The sequence continues at coordinate 3,439 of JAAGNO010029402.1, forward strand.
TTCAGAGTTGTTTTACCTCTCCTCTGTGTTGGATTCGGCGCATGAAATCTTTTATTACTGGCACCATTGGCCAAGAATATAATTTTTCCTCCCAGTAAAATATAGCCACTACTTTTAAGCCCGTGATACACTCCTCTGACTTCATTAACAATGCATGATACACAGCAAATCAAAAAACTTGTGCTGTGGTCTCCAAAGCCATACTTATTGCATACAATAAATTCCTCAGGAAGTTAAAACCTATATAAATTCACATTTTTTACAAATTAAAATTAGTGATTCTGTTCGAAAGTTACATGGAAACAGCATTCTAACATAAACTAAAATTTGACTTCACAGCTCAATCACTTTTCCACCTAATTATGCATAAATGTCTGTGAGGTCTGGAATGATTTTGAACAGTGACATTTTTCCTGTAATATTTTCTCAGAAATGCCTAATAAGTCAGCTACAAATGTAGCTGGAACAAGATTTGACAGAACTTTGATTTTATTCTCCTTCCATTCATTGTCCATCATCAAGAGACAGAGGAAAATGTAGCTTTGCCTGCCTGCTGCCATATCACATCAGGCAGTGAACTCATCACAAGAAAAACACCAGGAAGTGTTCTTCATTCATTAGGTGGCAATCTTCTCTCTCTGGCAGTACTGAACCAGTGTTAAGGTCTCTTTGATGAAATGTAAAACTAATATCCTGAATAATTTGTAGTCAATTACTTCAGAGCCATTTTCAATAATAACGACTCTGGTCCCATTAGTCTCTACAGAGCTTCCAGAGGATAATCCAGATTAGTCTCTACAGAGCTTCCTCGCAAGTTTACCACAACTAAAAATCTACGCTTCACAAAGACAAATGTATGTGCCATATGCCCCTATTATGAAGGCTACAGGGACAGGCAGTATATTATAGGTCAATGTAGCCTTTAGGGAGAATACTTACAGAGTCTATGAAGTTTTGGAGACTTGCCAGTTTGCTAGGAACACTCCAAGACCATTATTACAGGAGCACTCGATCTCATACTATTCAGATTACAATGTGGCTAACATGCCAAAATATGGTACTCTGGGACCACTGTTAACAAACTCTTAAGAAGTCAACAGTATTTTTTTTTATAAAAACTTGAGTCTTGAAATTAGAAAAGTTATCAGTTATGCTATCAGGAGTTATTTCTGGACTTGCTGCAGTTTATGGTTCAATCATCCTAAATATTGTTGTTAAAGGCAGAACAGCTACCACGTTCAAAGTAAAGTTATATTCACTCCACCAGCTGGAATGCTTCCAGTCCAAAGAGATAAAAAGTCCAGAACCATATGGTCAGATTCTCAATTCCACAATGATCCCAATGAAGTCAATGGGTCTTTACCTAACTTGAGTGATATGCCTACCACAGGGCCATGCTTCATATAACTGTATTCAGATCTGGGATATTATACTACTAACAATATGCACTACCTTGTATTCAACACATCTGTAGAACGATGGCCTCAAAAGCAGCAAAAGGAACACTTGTAGAATTTAGTATTCACCAACCATTTTATTTTATTAAGAGTTTCAAAAATAGTTTATGCTGGAAGCATTTCTCTACAGATCACTGCATTTTTAAAGAGATACCTAAAACCAAAAAGAAGTACCGTTATAGATAAGAAAGCCTTTTTATGGCACACAGAGTAGTATTTTCCACAGTAACAAGAAAGAAAAATTGATTCTTTTTCATCAAACTAGCAGGTAAACATTTATATTCAAATGGTAATTATCACCATGAATACGAAGTACTTTAGATCAGATGAATCTAAAATAGCCAAATGCACATATCACATTTCCACAAGTGAAACTGGGATTCAGTCTAAAAATAATGGAAAAATAATCAGTATCTTAACAAAACCAAACAAATCCCAGCACATCAAGGGTGATACAGCAAGATCCAAACTGCAATGCTGTCCGTACCAGGAAATTACCTAATCTTTTCAGTGCTCCATTGACTTCAGTGGGAACTCTGTGAGAGAATTAAGCTTGCCAACATAAACCATGCCAAAAGGAATTATTTTACCTTCTTTTTCCTCAAAATTATGTAATAACTATGGACAATTGATTTATCCTAATTTAAATCAACTATTTTTTTTCTAATGCTGAATTTCAATTACATCTATATAATTGTTTTTTTTCATTAAACTTTCAATATTTCAAGACTTTCAAAAAGCGATAAAATAAAATAACAACAGAGCACCACCTTCTTACATGGAAAGCTTAAAACAATTAACAGACACAACAAAGACCAACATTACACAAGAATGTCTAGAATACCAACCTTCTGCACAGGGCACAACTATCAAAGCTCTGTCAATAAAAACCGTGTTAGTTAGATGCTGGGCCACACCAACACTCGATGCTTCACGAAACTTAATGTAACATACTTTGGAGGAAAAAGCAAGAGGTGCGTTGCTGCAAGATAAAAGGAAAAAAACAATTAGTCACATTAAATAATTGTATGAATGTATTTTTAACTACTACTCCATAACAAAAAAAAATATGGTTTAGACTTAATGGAAAAGTTAGCCAAGAGGCAAGAGTATAGAAATTTACTGATTTGTCTTACTATGTCACTGAAAAAAAGCATAGCATAGCAGAGTGACTTCTTGTTTTTAATGGAAAGTTGTGAAAGCCAAAATAAAAAATTAACAAGGCTAATTTTCTTTTATAAACTTGCTAAACAATATTGACAGTGCATTCCAAATTACTATTGCAAGTATTGTATTTGACAAATTTGTCAACTGAGTAATTTATACGTTCTCTTTTTTCCTCCAAATAATCCTTGTATAGGAAATTCAAATAACAAGCCCAGTCATTTTTCACTAGGTCCTTCAAATATTAGCCCATAATAACTGATACTCTTTTCTTGGGTCTTCATGAAAGCAGTTTCATTAATTCTTATAGAATCATAGAATGCTTTAGGCTGGAAGGGACCTCTGGAGATCATCTGGTCCAACCTCCCTACACAAGTAGGGACATCTCTACCTAGCGCAATTGTTGTTCTTGTTAATATAAAAGTAGTTCTTGTTAAGTCTTAGTGCACTAATGTTAAAAAACCCTTAGTTTGGCATAGTGTAGAATGAGATAACACTGGTAGGAGGAATAACAAGGTAGGAGGAGTTCACTGTTCTGCTAGAAGAAGAAAATTTGTAATTTGTTTTTGCGTAGAAATTACACCGACAGAGATGTCAGTAAGCACAACACGTAAACACTGTAATCTTGATCAAAACCAAAAGAAGCTTGTTTTAAAAAATTTATTCCCCTGTCAAGGTTTACAACCTTTCTACGAGCTTTTTATTTCTTTATATGAAGAAAGTACAGGTGAAATCTTCAAAGAGAGAATGCAATAGGATATTGCTGGAACACTATCAATTTCCATTTGAAAAGACCACCTGTCTTCTAGCAAAGCAGTAACTTGTGGAAAATACACTGCATAAGCTCTTTCACCCTGACTCTCCCTCAACTGAAACAGAAACATTTGTCAACTTCCTGGAAGCACCAGAAGCAGCTCAAATTCTGCTCAACACATATTCTAGTCTCTCAAATTCCAAGCACGTTATTTCCTGTTGTATGGAAATACTTAAGACTTTAGTATTTAAACACAAGCTCAGAAGTTTTAGACTCATTATGTCATCATAGTAATTGCATAAATGAACCAAGAACTTAGTCTGAGGCAGACTTATGTTTCTGGTTACCAGAAAGGTAACAGCTAAGTAAAATACCTTTATGGACACAGGGTTTTTTTGGTTGGTTTGTTGGTGGGGAGGGTAGAAGTGCTTCGGGGTAAGGAGGGGGATTGAGAGGACAGGGTGTTTTGGGTTTTCTATTATTGTTTGGGGATTGGTTGGTTGGTTTTTAAGTGCACATGCTAATGTTACAGCCCAAATGGCTGAAGCCTACACTGAAAATTCTGTCTTTCAAACTGTTGAAGAATTCTAACATGTCCTGGCTTTTTCTGGTTTTGTTTCCATTGCTAATTCAAGAACATTATTCTGTTCCAGGCAGTTCCAGGCCCTTTAAATAATCCTCAGAAATTTCAACATCCATACAGCCAGCCCTGTCAAGTGTGTTTTTTATAACATTCTTCTCACTGTATTTCCAATCACAAAAGCTATGTGGAAAGTTTGTTAAAAAATATTATCAGCACACTGCTGCAAATGAGGTTCTAAAATGCAGTCTTGGTACAAAGTGTTTTCTGAAGGTTGTGGAGGAGAAATTCTCCATAAGGAGATGACCTCTGCTGAAAACACATCAATGCTGTATCTACATCAAAGGAGATGATTAAGATCCAACAGATCTAAAATTCTAAAATGTTTCACAAGTGATTAAGTCCTCTCCTTTTATGAAGTGGGCCTCCTAAACCTCCCCAGCAGGCTTCTTAAGAAGTCTTTCTTAAAATCTGAAAGTCCTGTTTTAATTCCTTTTGTTCCACTAACTTTTTCTGAGGAGTCATAGTCTTCTTCCTAGAGTTACAAAGCATTTATGCAAAAAAGCAACTCCTACATCTCTGATGCAAGTTTACTATAATCCAGTTTCTTTAGGAAAGCAAGAAAACTAAAAAAAGAAATAAATATCCTAATAGCGTTCAGACATTTCTGCCATTTTTGTTTCACTTTGCAGAGAGACAGTAACATCGATCTCCCAACAGAATAACAACCAACCAAAAACATTTTGTAAAAATGACCTATCCAGAAAGTTACAGGGAAAAATCAAAGGCTATAAAACAATCCTTTAATCGTTGAGATTTCCTCAGGGTGGTAGCAGTGGAGGAGACAACAGAAACTAGTAACTTACCAAAATAAGACGTTATGAAATAATTGTGCAGATCACATTTAAATGAGGCTGTATTTTATCTCAAAGGCCTCATCTACACTGCAGTCACCGTAGAATATAACAATGTCTAAGAAACACTTCTGTGTTCTAGCCTCCAAGACCACTCCAGGCCTTTCAGAAGCAAACAGTATTACACAGCAGGGCTTTCAACACCTAATGGAGGCAGTTTGTACCTCCCTGCTTTCAAACGGGGGATTACATCAGGCTGGCCAGTCATAAGTGGGGTTCCCTAGGGCTCAATTTCAGTGCACTTTCATGTTTTATAAATGATCTGGACAGAGGAATCAAATGTACATCAACTAAGTTTGCCAGTGATAAGAAACTAGGAGGAGCTGTGGACTCCCTCCAGGGTAGAGAGGCCTTAGAGGGAGACATGGATAGACCTGAGCTGGGCAATCACCAACTGTACAAAATTTAACAAGAGCAAGTGCCAGACTACACCTAGTTATTCATACAAACTGGGTGACAAGAGGCTGGAGAGCAGCCTTGCAGAAAGAGATCTGGGGGTCTGGGTTCATAGCAAGTTGAGTACGAGTCAACAGTGTGCTCTGGCAAACAAAAGGGTCAAACATGTCCTGGGGTGCATCAAGCACAGCACGACCAGCTGGTCAAGGGAGGCAACTGTCGCATTTCACACTGCACTGGTACAGTCCCACCTCAAGTTGTGTGTGCAGTTTGGGGTGTTTCAGTAGATGAAGTACAGCAAACTACTGCAGTGTGTCCAGAGGAGGGCAACCAAGATGGTGAAAGTACTCAAGGTAAGATTTTGGAGGAACAACTGAGGTAACTTTGTTTGTTCAGCTTGTACGAGGCTGAGGGGTGACCTCATCACAGCTTTCAACTGTCTCAAGGGAGGCAGCAGAGGAGAAGGTGCCGATTTCCTCTCTCTGGTGACCAGCGACAGGGCGCAAGGAGATAGAATACAGCTGCATCAGGGGAAATTCAGACTGGACATTAGGAAAAGGTTCTTCACTAAGAGGGTGGTTGGTCACTGGAACAGGCTTCCCAGGGAAATGGTCATGGCACAAATTCAGGGAGCATCTGGACAATGCTCTTAGTCATGATTGAGTTTGAGGTAATCCTGTGAGGGGCAGGGAGTTGGGACTTCATCCTTATAGGTCCCTTCAAACTTGAGATATTCTACGATTCTACTGCCTTTCAATTAAAAAAAAAAAAGTAGTTTTTTGTTATTAAAATTTTTGAGTACTTAATACAATCAGATTTAATGGATTAGACTCCAGATTAAGGGAGAAAATAGAAGACTGACAGACATGACTGACCTGGAAGAGGTGAAGAATAATTTATACTTTTATTTGGAAAGATCTTAGAGAAAAGGGAGTTTATATACTTTATAAAGTGTGTGTATGCATGTCCATATACATATATGTATATATTCTGCTTACTATTGTGCATTATCAACAGAACTGGAAGTTCACATCCATTAGGAAAAAAACATGTCCATCAAGGCATAATGGCATTACAAATACTGCAGTGAATTACTTGACATGAATGAAATTCTGCATACAGAAGAGAACACAACTTCAGTCTGCTCTGCAAACTCATGCCTGACCAAGTAGAAGTATTTTGTGTGTGAACTGTGTATCCGCAATACAAAATTAGAGAAAACAGGTTGCCACATGTTACTAGTTCAACTCATTGCTTAACCTATTTAAAAAGTCCAGATAATACTATTAATATCGCACCATATATTATTCTTGAATTTTTGGCTGTATTTTTACCTATGCATGTCTGTACAAAGGCTAGCAAATGGTGTGCCAATCTCAGTGAAAGCTTTTACTTAACTTAGGTAGCAAAAGTACTCTCAGATGACAAAACTACTATGTCACCTTCCTCTTATTCCTCAGCGTGAAATAAAATAGAAATGACACATTAAAATTTGTTGTTCAGCAGTCAATATCCTTGACATCTGTAGTTCACTAATTCAATTTACTGAATTGTGAGTTCCTACTGTTCCATGAAGGAAACAAAATTCATGCTCTTGAATACATTGGAAGTTTGCATTTTTTACAGAATTTTTTTTTAAAGCTAAGACTGAGGTTTGTCTGATGTTGACTCTAATGTAAAAAGCAAATTTCCCTTTATGAGAATTAATAGAAGGAATACATCTTTAAAAATCTAGCCCTTAGATCATTAAACACTTAAGGAAAAAACAGTAGCAGAAAATAATTTTAACTAATTGTAGACATCTGCTTGAGCATCTTTTTGCTTATGACACTTTTGCTTCCCATGCACTTCTCAATGAAACATTTTCTGAATTTATCACAACATTATTCAAATATATTTTTGAAGAGTCAATAGGAAGCATGTCTTTTTTCATTTTACAAAAAGGGCATTAAATATTTTTTTTCCAAGGTAGTAATTTGAAAGTCAGGTCAAATGCTCATAACTATTTCAATCTGAACATAAGGAAAAACTTCACTGTGAGGGTGATGGCACACTGGACAGGGTGCCCAGAGAGGCTGTGGAGTCTCTTTCCCTAGAGACTTTCAAGACCCATCTGGATGAGTTCCTGTGCGACATGCCTGGGTGATCCTGCTCTGGCAAGGGGGTTGGGCTTGATGATCTCCAGGTCTCTTCCAACCCCTAGCATTCTATGATTAGGCTAAGAAATCCGTATTTCTAAAAGTTATGCATAAAAATCATAAATAAAACCAGTTAATCACAATCCCACATCCTATCTCTGAAAATTAAAACAATAATTTAGAACTGAAGTTTACAGCATTATAAACTTGACATTTCCAAGTCAAACGCTACTATGGTACAGGATTTTTATATACACACTAACAAAATTTTATACATAGACACAAACACATTATTTTCATATGAATGTCAAGAAAGTATCTATCTGCCTTAAAAAAATGTTATATAACTTATTGAAAGGTATGAGCAGCAGCTATAACAAAAATCCATTTGGTCAGGAGAAAACTCATGTGTATTAAGAAGCAGGAACAAGTCCAAAGTAAAATCCTAGAAAACTGCGTAAAAACCACTACGAATTTATTCACGAGTGTTTAAAACTCAGTTAGGTTGTTTTAAGTATACCTTTTACAGAAATGGATGGCTAGTAGATATGTTCTGTGTACATATTAAAACATTTATTTTTTCTGAATGGCCATAATTTAAACCTACTTAGATGTAATGCAGTAATACATGAAATGCATAAATAGGGAATGTTTTTGCTATTTAGTTTTAAAAGTCGAAATTTTATTCATCTGAATTTCTTTGTATTAGAACTGAAGTATCTGGATGTCAATGACTCTCTCTCCCTTACGCTCTTCCTATTTAATTATTATAAGAAAACAGAAAAAGCTAAGTGGTTTGAAAGGACACATGTCCTTCACATCCTAGTACAACAGATGCATGAAAAAAAAAAGTATTTTTTTCCTCCTTTGTTGATCAACTGCTTGGAAAAAAACAGTATAATTTTGCCAACCTGTACCTCTCATCTGAGTGCTTCCCTCGCATGTAACTGACAAAATAACAACTGCTACAATTTAAAGCAACGTGTAATGTCTGTTGTAAGCTTTCATGTACTGCACACGTCTTATCACGAACATTTCTGAGCACAAGGGAGGGCAGGTTGCACCCCTCTGTGAATAGCTATTTGGCTTCTGTTCGAGTGGCACCTCCTCGGAGAGCAGCGCCCTACGGCGGATTAAAAAAAAAAAAAAAAATCACCAGAGAAAAAGAACGAACGAAGGAAAAAAAGTTGGTCCCGCCGGCATGCATCGCCCAGGCACTGCGGCCTGGCAGCCAGCAGTGGGGGATGGGGGTCGGGCCTGGGACTCCCTCGCCCGACCTCCCTCCACTGCAGTCCAAGAAAAAAGAAAGGTGGATCACAGACATGGGCTGTGTTTCAGGAAAAGCAGGGCGAGAGACCCGCACCGGGGAAGTCCCGGGGCAGCCTGGGAACACGCTTCTCACCCTTGGCCGTGAGTCAGTGCCGGCCGCCGCCGCGAGAACACAAAACCCGCC
>JAAGNO010029403.1:10279-25623 GCA_033439905.1 Ceryle rudis
GAAGGGTGGGTGTCAAGTAGAAGGGGCCAGTCTCTTTTCAGTGGTGCCCTGTGATAGGACGAGAGGTAATGGCAGCAAGGTGAAACACTGGAAGTTCCACCTCATCGTGAGGAAAAACTTCTTCACTATGAGAGTGACAGAGCACTGGAGCAGGCTGCCCAGAGAGGTTGTGGAGTCTCCTTCTCTAGAGACTTTCAAGACCCACCTGGATTTGTTCCTGAGTGGCATGGCCTATTCCTGCGCTGGCAGGGGGATTGGACTCAGTGATCTCCAGAGGTCCCTTCCAACCCCTAACATCATATGATTCTATGAAGTCATGTTCATGTCTTGTGAATACATGTTAATCACTCACTATGAATTGTAAGATTCTAAGTTTATACCTCTCTTTTAAAAAATACCCAAGAGCATGGTGCTTCCTATAGGGTATCTGGTCACTGTACTTAGTGCTGGTTAGATCAAATACAAATTCAGTTATGTTTTTAGCCTCTACCATCTCTATTTATGAAGGAAACAATGTTTTCTTTCATTTTCTTTAGGCTAAATAACCTGAAGACCTCCTCCTAATAAGTAAAAACTCTCTTGGAGGGCATTTGGTACTTGAGACAGGATGGTTAGTTCCTCTTGCAAGATAAAGAATAGTCTAACTATTCCATCATAAATGTGTTATATTTTTATCTTCAAAATTATAAACCCCCCATAATATTTCCTAGAAAACTTTTCAAGGAGTAGGCAATAAAAGTGCTAAAGTCTCTCCCTGTGGCAGAAAAGCCCCCTCAAAAGATCTCGGTCAGGACAGTCTAACATCTAACATACAATCACTGAAACATAGATCCTAGATGATAGGCAGAACAGCCCTGAGTCTTGGAGTACGTGTACTATAAAATTTAGCTGTGTAAAGAGAAGAGGGAAGTGAGCATTCATCCACACTTGAGATCATCTCTGAAAAAATAAAACTTCCTACTTCACATACTAGCGAGGGTTAAAAGAGCTTTTTAAGTTGCAATAGGTGCAGTCAAGCTCATTTGGCCAGAGTCAAATGTAAATTCCACTCATCAGAAAAAGAGTATCAAACATGAGGTCTACAGCACAGCTGAAGAGACCAGAATTCATCTGGAGGCAAAATTCCTCCCTTACATTTCCTCCCTGACTATCTTCTCACCTTGAGTCTGAGCTCTAGAACATTAGAACCTCCTGTTCACAGACCTGCTAGGACTCAAGATCCCTTGCCTCAGTCTGTTTCTTGCTGTGTCCATCCTGACTGCAACAAATTATGGTGAAGTGGTCCTAGAGATATGTCCTATGGGCAGAAGACTCAACAATCGTGCAGGTTCCCAGAACAGAGTAATGTGAGGTAGTTGGACCCACCCAGGCCTCAGTCTGTTTCAGCCTGGGAAAAAGCAGTGTTAAGTGTTCTTGCCTAAGTTCAATTTAAGCAGTAATTTAAATAGAACTTAAATCTTAACTGTTTCAATTTGTTGCCAAACTAATTGCCAACAGACCAAAACTTGAGCTTATACCATATAAGCTCAGGACCTATGTGCTAAATATTTCTTTCTGGGGCACTTAGTTTTTCTCAGATTTATTTGCTGTGCTATGAGAAGCTTCCTTTCCACTCATGTTCGCTGAACTGTAGCTGCTTTGACATTTCAGCTCTATTATTGCTTGGCCTGAGTCTTCGATCCTCACAAGAAGCACATGAATGCCTGACCTTTACAGAATATAAGCACATGTGTTGCAAAGGGATTGGAAGAGATACCTACATCACTGTATGTACATGCTAGGAAGCTAACTGAAGCTGTGACTTCTGTATAAACTTTCAAAATTAATATGGCTCCTACTTTTCTTGCCCAGAGCATGTAACATAGCAAAAAGGAGTCCATTGAGAACCACAACAAGAAAGAAGTGTAATAAAAGATCAAACACACTTAAAGCAGATAGGTAGCAGGCAGGAATTTGTACTACAATAGCTTCCAATGTACTCTTAGGCAAAAATTATGTATCAACGATTAACTAAAGGGCTGACCACAGCAATACAGACAAGACTGAAAGTAAAGAGTACTTGCCTTATTGGATGAAAGTAAGGTTGTTGGAAGGCGAAAAATAGAACATAACTTATACATAGGAGTACCCAGCCTCAGTCTAGATGTTATACTGGGGGGGGGTGTGGGGGGGTGAAGGAAGAAAGAAAAGGCAATAGACAGTATGTTTCATTGAAGGGGAAATGGATATTTATGTGTGGCTTTAACAACAATACAAATCTGTGAGTTAAAGGCCTGACTGCATATAGAGGATGTAATTAGCTCACAGTAGAAGGTGGAACATGCAGGGAAATGACCAGGGTCAAGGACAAGCTTTCTGAAATAAAAGTTATTCTGTGTAAATGACATGGCAGGTAGAGTGCTGTATCTCAGTTGCAGCCTCAAACATAGCACTGAAGCAAAATTTTGGGCATTTTTCCACAGGAGCTCTGAAAGATATAGAAAATAAGATAAAAGCCATGTTTTCTGAAGTGACGAATGCCATCAATTCACATTCTTATAAAAAGTTCAGTCTGATCACAAGCCACTCTAAAGCATCATGATGAAGTATACTCATGACTAGCTGGATATTGCTATGAGGAAATCTGTGTTAGGGTGCAAAGTACTGCCCCAATTTTTTTTTTTTTTTCTGAAAGTCTTGTTACAATACTATATGAGTATTAAAACTTCAAATAGAACAACAAATGTCCTCTGAAAAATGCTGGTGCATAGCTGTGCTTTGGCCATCCAAAGGGCTGCATACAGTTGCCGGTTCTAACTGGCAGGAAATTTTCTTCTTATGGTGATCCACTGGCTTCATGCACAACCTACTCTGACACCTCCACAAAACAGCAGTTTGTCCCCTGAGCTCTCTCTCTGCAGCACACAAATACAAGTATGGTGCAGATATGCAGCATCAACAGCAAAGAACACACATATGGCCAAGCATGAAGGAATGTTCTGTAAAACTGTGCCTAAGATTGGGCTGACTGAAATATTTCCCCACTTTGAGATGAAAAGTCCTGTTGCACAGATAACAGCTGGGAAAATCAAAATGTGTAAAGACCCCGTGCGAGACATGCTTAGAGACATTTCATTCTATCACACTCTTCTGTAGTCTTTCACTGATACAGTGATACAATAGATAATGCTATTTATCATCGCAATGATAAGCTTCACCACAACTTCACAGCTGGTTTCTTGCCTTTCAGTACTGTCATAAGTTCAGCTTTATCCATTAACCAGCCTTAGTCCATAAATCTATCCTAAAATGAGCTAAAAACTGTGAAAAAGGTGACAGTGTAACTACTATCAAGGGGAATGACTACTACTACCCTCAAGGGGCTGCTTGTCCTTGAGGCCTCTGAATCTTCTCTTCAGAAAGTGATTATGCTTAACTTTACAGAAGCTCAATAGCTTTTAAATTGTTCAGCAACTGGCAATAGCTCTGCTTCAGAAGATGGGAAAAGCTAGAGATACATTTGGCAAGGCTTTTCTCCTCTGAAGAAAGAGACTGAGTCCTTAAAAATTTCTTCCTTGGATGTATATTACCCTCTCAAAATGGAAAAGTGACAGGAAAATAAAATACAAGTCTCGTATTTAACCTTCTTGCTTTCCTCCATCTTTCCCCCAAATCCCCTAGAAGAATTCAGCTTTTCATAAGAACCAGAACTTTCATCCTAGAATGGAAAACAAGTAACATGTTTAAATAACAAAAGTAATGGCTATTCGACTTGTTTTATATTACTGTTACAGCCAAAGCAAAGCCTTTTTAAATCTTTCAAAATATCAAGCCCACATCCTAGAAGGAATTCTAAATAAAAATCAAAGTTCAAATCAAACTGAACATTTAAACATTGCCACTGACATTGGCTTAGACCTTGACTTCTCTGTTAACCCATTTTATTCTTTTATTCTCTGCATATCTTCTGAAAGCCACTAATTAAATATTCATGAGGTACAAAAAGTAATGCTTGCGCATCATCTTCACACACTTTCTGCTAAGATTTCCTTGACGTGTTCTCTATTTGTTGCTTGGCACTATAGAAAGCCTGAAGTGACTATGGTACCTTAGCTTTCAATTATTCCGCTCTCCAATTGTCTTAGTCCTCATATTTACAGTTCCTTTTCAGTTTTAACAAAACAGTACTCTAAAACATATTCCTTTTAAAATGTGTTGCTTATAACACAGTTTTTGTAAAGACTATATTTGATTACAGGTTTTTGGACACAGCCACTTTTAGGTGTCTACAGCTCTAGTATACATATGTCCTCTTTTTCATTCTAGAGATGACTATTGCAAATAAGCTCCTGATCACATATGCAATAAAAAAAGGAACCATTGTTAAATTCAGCCTTCAGAAAAGTTTGGAAAAACTGTTTCATATAAACCAGATGTATCAGCATCTATATTTAAGTTAAATAGAGTAGCTGGTGAACATTAAAGCAGCTACACAAATGGATTTGAGTTCCCAACAAAGCATATTTAATATTTAGGATAAAAGCTGGGCTGATAGACCTGGAAATAACCACTTGCTTTTACACAGAACAGCATAACGTCAACAGCTGCATGCAGTATTCACAGGTGCATGAGAGGGATTGCTGCTATTGTGAAATCATACTTTCTCTTTACCTGCAGGTCAAACCTCACCATTATAGAATCATAGAATGTTTTGGGTTTGAAGGTGCCTTTAAAGGCCATCTAGTTCAACCTTGCTGCTGTGAGCTGGGACATCTCAAAGCAGATCAGGTTGCTCAGAGCCCCATACAACCTGCCCTTGATTGTTTCCAGGAATGGGACATCTACCACCTCTCTGGGCAACCTGTTAAAGTATTTCACCACCCTCATGGTAAAAAAATTTCTTCCTTATATCTACTCCAAACACACTCCCCTTTTGCTTAAAACCATTACCCCTTGTCAGATAACAGTGGTCCTTCCTAAGAGAACTGTCCTCATCTTTCTTTTGAGCCCCCTTTAAGCACTGAAAGGCTGCAATAAGATCTCCCAGGAGCCTTCTCTTCTTTAGCCACCAGATCTTTTTTGTGGCGCTCCTCTGGGCAGGCTTCAACACGTCCATGTCCTTCCTGTGCTGAAGACACCAGAGCTGGACTCAATAGCCCTGGTGGTGTCTCACCAGAGTGGAGTAGAGGAGCAGAATATCCTCTGCTGGCCACACTCCTTTTGATGCAGCCCAGGATACAGTTGGCCTTCTGGGATGCAAGTGCACATTGCCAGCTCATGTCCATCTTTTCATCCACCAGTACTCCCAAGTCTTTCTCTACAGGGCTGCTCTCAATCCTTCATCCCCCCCCCCCTATGTTGTATTATGCCAAACCACTATCAGAAAGAAAGTTGGCTGCTTGGAATGTCTTCACAGCAGAAAAGTAAGGAAAGCTTCTATGCCTTATCACAAAAACTTTTAGTTGACAATTTGAAGCAAGTGATTATTTAGTGTCATCAGTCTTCCGCTTCTACTGAAGAAACTGAGATTTTCAACTTTATGCTCATAAATGATGAAATCTCTTTTGAGAAAGCACTTTTCATTAGTGCAGTTTAAGTATTGATTCAATATTCTCATGTCTACTATCTAATTACTATAAATTTAGAAGATTTATGCTATAAAGTTATGTATATTCTGCCTTGTTAAAACTCTTCTGGTTTAATTTGTGTACAAGACAGTTATCTGAAGAGTCAAGTAGTTACTTTTATCCTCATATTTCATACTGCCTTCTGTTGCATTTTGAGTTTTCTTCAGAAATTATTTAAATTAAAAAAAGCAGTTACACAGGTTAAAACTTTTGAAAGTTATGAAGAATGAAAATAGGACCAATATTTGATTTATGTCAAGAATATAATTTCTTTTAAGGTTCAAATAAGCTGTAATGGAAACTGTTTCACCAGGTGTCTTAGGGTAATTTTAAAATAAACACTAATTGGATACTCTCATGTCAGAACACTAAATTATGCTATCAAAGAAGTACACCTTAAATCCTTTCTAGGCTGTGGTATCCACTGTACAAACATTAAAGCTGTCCAATTTGTAAAATCAGGCTGTGATTTACAACAAGCCTTGTATAAACTGATCTCTCAGTGACCTGCTGAAATGAACAATTCTGTTACTTCAATAGACAAATAAAATACCTTTCACTGCTGATATAAACAAAAAGCCCAGCAGAGAAGTCTTACTGTAATGACATCCTTAGATTTTTAAGCTCTCATTAATCCAGGGCCTATCAGTTTAAATAGATTCCTTCATTTTTTTATTTTTGATTACAAACCAGGAAAATTCCCTCCCTCCTCCCAGTTCTTTATTTTTATACACACACACACACCCATTTCCTTGGTGGTGGGGATATACAGTAGAGTGAAATACTTCATATATTCTTTTATGTGTCTTACCATTAAGCCTCTAAGTGTTCTACAGATATTACCTTAGTTTTACAGCTTGTGCATAAAATAAAACCTTAGGAGAGTATCTGTGCCTTATTTCCAATAGCAGATAGACCTTTAACAGTATTCACAGAAGTGTTTACCCAGTGTGTCTGGGCAAAACTGACTCTTCTTCAGAACAGACCACTGCAGTACTTCACGTCCTCACTGATCTCAGCTGCAGCAACTGTGACCC
Organism: Ceryle rudis; assembly: GCA_033439905.1. Classification (NCBI taxonomy): domain Eukaryota; kingdom Metazoa; phylum Chordata; class Aves; order Coraciiformes; family Cerylidae; genus Ceryle; species Ceryle rudis. The sequence continues at coordinate 16,923 of JAAGNO010029403.1, forward strand.
AGTATGTCCCTTAAGCAGCCAAAACCAAGCACCTCACCAAGTGATCACCTGTAAACTGTTTGTCTTCAATTCATACAATCTTTGGCACAGGCAAGAATACAACCAAGTATTCCCAGGAAAACACCTGACTGGTTTAACCACTGAGTCATGTTTCTTTTCCTGCATGCTTTTTAATTGCTGGAAAAAGTGAGGCAGAGGCTTTATTGTCAAGCCTTCCCCAGAGTAGATACAGAATTGATTTGAGTCTTATAGGATGCGCTACAATAAAGAAATCATAAAGCCCATACATAGGGATAATGAATTAGGACCACATAGGCAAACAATATTTTCATTTTTAACAACTTTGGAATCCTTGGGCTACAACCTCGAGTAAATTTTTGTGCACCTATCACTAATTTTCAAAAATTAAATTCAACAGCATTAAATCATGTGATAATCTGTTATAATCCACCAATATACAACCAGCTAGAGACATTTAAACCAAAACACCACTTGAGTCATCAGGAGAGTTGGTTGCAATGTTTGTTTATCTTCTGCTCAGAAAAGCACTTCAGATAAGTGAGAGACATTAGCAGTGGTTTCCCTGTTTGCAAGTAAGAGGCAGTAGTGAGACTGGGAAAACTCAAAGTTAATTCGATGCCCTGTTCATGTGTTCCCTTATCATGACAGATTCCTGCATAGCTTCTCCCTGAGAACACTGTTCCAAGTTACCCTCCATGTTCCAGCTTGCACCACTCAAAACTGCCATCCCAGCCACTTCTAGTCCCAAGGTCCAGTTCAACCTACCCACATTCCTCATCAGTTTTCCATGACGACTCCCCACTAAACCTTTTTGCATAACTAAGCAGGTTTTCCCTTCAACATACAGAAAACAGCCTCTCAGTAAAAGACAATACATTTTCCAAATTTCAGTGCATTTTTATCCTTTTCTAATATTGTCGAAGATTTTGTTCTCTTTTTCACAGAATCACCAAGGTTGGAAAAGATCTTGATCAGTTTGGATAATCTCATGCAAAAATGCATTCCAGAGACTGCATGAAGCAATGTTAGGTGAGAAAACTTTAGGCCAAAAGCTTGAAGATGAAATGCTGGGAAAAAAAAAAAAAAAAAAGTTTATAGTAAAAGAAAACATGATCTTCCTTATTATAGATGGTGCTGCTCCATTGGATTTTCTTGCCTGTCTAAAGCCATTTAACATATACAGAACATTTTGAATGAATGCAGTTTTTAATTCTTTATTTTTGCACCAAGAATGTATTAATACAAGGTTAAGACTTATGAGAGAAAGTACATAAAGCAATGACTTAGTTTTTATCCATTTTGGAATATTTACAGAGTAGTATTTTACATTTGTTATTTTGTTAGTCTATATTGGTAATAATACTGTGCTAATATCTATAGTCTTTGGCACTATTTTTAAGTACCTGGGAACTGTGACACATTTAGAATGATGCATATTTTTTTGATCTTCAGAGTATGTTAGGAAGCTTTCCTTATTTTACCATATCCCATGTCCTACACAGAGAAAAGAATACTTTCAAAATTGCACATAGTATGCAAAGCACCAAATTGTACTAGTTAACACCTTCAATGTTTTAATGTGCTCAACCAAACCAATATTCTTAAACCATTATGTATCTTATGCCTTTTATTCTAGAGGCTGAACCCACTAATAAATTTTCCACTACAGAAAAAAAATACTTTGATAAGTATTCATGTTTAATTACTATTTCCTGGTGATCACCTTAATATATCAGCTCTGTTGTCACCACAAAGTAAAAAACCTTTATTGTTATGATAAAGTTTCTCATAGAGCCATAATAAAGCAAATCAAAATACTATCTCTGAAAATGTCACTGCTTATTAGAATATTTCCTATGTAAAGAAGTGGGGAAAAAAACTGAGAAAACATACTAGTGATTACACACAGTAGTAGTATCATGCCTTTCTTGGCAGAATATCTCAGCTTACTCAGGAACAAAGCTGGTATGCAAGCATAGTCTTGAGCCACAAACTTACTGATAGCAAAGATAAATTTAAACTACTAAAACCCTTGACACTGAAGTATATCAACAAGTTGTACAGGAAATTACTGTTGTAGTGAACCAAAAAGATAACAAATGCAGAGAATGAATAATTGTGGTTTGATATTTTGAACACATATTTTAGTGTCAATATTAAAATAGCCAAGATAATAAAATGTAACATACAATGTTGCTATGATTTAAAATAATACATTTTACAAATATAATTTTCTAATTAACAATTTTAAAAGAGCATGTTTTAAGGCTCTCAATTACCTATGTTCTCCCACTAGGGTCAATATCTTTTTATGAAACTTATGTCTTATACCCTAATTTATCAGTTAAAATGCATTGCTATTGAATATTGCAACCAGGGACATGTTGCATGTTGTCACACAAAAAAAATTTATAATCTTCTTAAAAATCAAATAAAGAACACAAGAGCTTTGAAATTCTATTCAGTAAGTCTTCCTGATACTGCTTTAACAATAATAGATAGAAATGGCATTTGGGTTCCAGAAAGGGAAGGCTTCTGTCCTATTTATGAATTCCTGTGTTCTTGTTAACTACTGAATTAAAAAAAAAAAAATAATAATTCAGTTAATACTGAAAAATAACTGTTTTCATTAAAATAGCTTTCACAAATTTGTTCCTATGGGTAACCAGTGCATTAAAGAGATCAAGAATGTAGCCTTACAAAAAAATGTATTTTTCCTTGATATTTGCCTCAATCTGTTTTGTGTTAAATGTAATTATATAAACACACGAAATAGACTTAAGTACTTAGAGATAATGTGGTAAAAAATTCAGACTGTGTCACACACTAGGTATTCAGGCTCAGAGGAAAAGGAAATGCACATCTGAAACAGTGCTGAAAATGTCATTTGTTTGCCACATCTGCTAAATGTCAGCAGAAAAAGTGAGGCTCCGCTTGTAAAATCCCGCAGCAATATACAGAAGTGCTTGTACTGACCTTACTGGATGGAAGTCCACTGAAACTGGGATAAAACTATATGACAAATGAGTGGAAAACCAGAAAAAAAAGTGACACTTGTTCTTTGTGATGTATGCTAGAGATCTGATACACAGTAAAACTCCAGTATGACTTTGCTATATAGGAACCTGGACTTAATTGCATGGCTTTGTCTTGAAATGAAGCTATCAAAAAGTTAGGGTCAAATAGACATTAAAGGCTGGAATATCTAATGCAAGGGGTTGATGATGCTTTTTCTTCCAGGAATGATATATCTGCATGAAGTTGGAAGGAAGAATTTTTGATTATATTGCATAGCATTTGCATTCAGTACAACTTCTTAAAAAAATTAGATTTGATTTCTCAAAGTCTTCTGATATAGTCAGAAAGTGATGTTGACAGCTGTTTTCAAATTCAGTGTTTGTAAATATATATGATTTCCTTCTATATCAGACTGAAACACCATCTGTATTACACAGTGTGTGAATAGCTACTAAGGAATTTGGGTTTGATAGAAAAATCCAGTTCCTGAGAGAACAACACAAAAAATAAGCTGTATTTAGATATCTCCTGCATGTTGGGTGTCCCAGTAAAAAGGATAGAAACTTTAAAATAGGCAAATTTCTATCAGTGTTTCAATAGGCAATGGTGGCAAGGGACTAAGGCTAAAATCTTCATATGTGAGCCAGGAGTGTAGGTCCCCAGGTCCTTTTATAATCAGCGGCACATTAAACTCATAATTCTACTGCAGTTCTTCACATGGCTATTCTGCAGTTTCATTGTAGGAGCTCACTCCCTGAGAGTTAGCTAAACTATCAGTATTTGTTTTCCATAGAATAATATTCATTGGAGTCTCTTTAAAACAGGAGCTGAAGCAAGATAAAATCAACAGAAAAAAAGCAAGATATCTTTTGTTCCACCTCGGGCTGAGATGTCACCTCCAAAATCACACTATAGATCTTAGTATTCCAGTGTTTCCATCAAATATCAATCTTAACGCTCCCATAAATGAAGTGACCCTGACCAAAAAAAAAAAAAAAAAAAACAACAACCCCACACCAAAACCCACACCTGAGAACATTCCTAGTAGCCATCTGCATCAAACTACATGGATATCAAGTGAAATTTCTTTGAATTATCTTGTAAGTAAAAATTAATTAAAAAACCAGCATTAGATACAATGTAAACAAACCATAAAATGATCAACTTGATAATTGGTTTCCTAAAGGCCAGTGGAGCATTACCTTGTCAATGAGAGTTTGTCTCAACTACTTGTATGCAAGCATACAGGCCTCCTCTCACATCTCTTAGCTGTTCCCCACATGAGCTTTTGAGAGCATCTCTGAATACTTCCTATCATAGTATTCTTTTTAATGTTGGGAAAGGGGGTGTTGGGTTTTTTTCCTCAAACTAAATTCTGGGATATTCAACACCAAGATCTATCAAGGGATTATATCACTGAGGCACCAAAGAGGATTTCCTCACAGTCCTCCCAAGTTCTGCCAAGTGAAGCAGTGCCAGGCTTTAAGCATTTAACACCAGTATTAATTGTGAACTCCCAGAGTACTGCTCCAAGAACTGGTATATCTAAGAAACACTCCTGTGGCCTGAAACATAAGTTTATCTGAAAAAAAAGTTGTTATCTATCTATATACACTCACTCAAGTGAAAACACATGTATATGGATATATATATATGTGTATATAAATCTGCTAGCTGAAACAAGCATTCAAACCAGCCATGTGCTGACTATAAGGTAGAAAGGCTGGATATGGAAGAGATGAAGTTTTCTGAAGGGTTTGTCTTGTTATCTGCCAAAGAGGAGAAGAATTATGATTACACAGGACAGACCTGTGTTGGATATAGGGCGGTACTAGGTGTAAACATCAGGTTGATAGCAGTGAGAGGATGCAGGGGTGACCTTTGTGAGAAGATGCCAGAGACCACCCTGCGCCAGACACAGTCAATTCCAGACAGCTCCAATGGATCCACTGCAGGGCACAGCTGAGGCCTTCAAACACAGGTGGGGGTCTTGGAGAAAGCATATTTAAGAAAGGGCGGAAAATGTCACATAGGCAGAGGAGGGAACAAAAGAGAGAGAAAGAGGAAGGGGAACACCAGAGTCAGCACAGAAGGAGGTGATCCATGAGAGGGGAGTCACACTCCCAAAGGGACCCATGTGAAAGCGTATTAAAAGAGTGAGAAGGAAAGCAGAAAGAAAACTGCAATGTATTCACCATAACCTTGTGAACTGAAGTGACCTGTGGCGATTATAAGGAGGGAGGAGAGGTATACAGAGTGAAGCTGTAGAAAAGCACAGTACAAAGTACAAAAGTAAAGGTGTTTTTTACCAAGGGTTTTAAATATTTGGGGGGTTTTGTTTGTTTTCCCAATACCCAAATTAGTACTTAAATATTTATGTTAGTTGGCAATAAAGTAAGTTAAATTCCCCACATCAAGTCTGTTTTGGCTATGACTGAAGTGATTGAAGTAGGAAATAACTGACACATTGCTTGCCATATCTGAAGTGATCCTATCTGAAAAATACTATCAGAAAGGGTGTTCTGTGAGATGGAAATAGACGCATAGAAAATATTTGCTCCAATTTGACTGACCACTTTAACCCATGCCAGAGTTTCAAGAGCAAAATTTAAGGATCTGGACTGCCAAAACTGTAAGACTGAGAACAGAGCAGAGAACAGAGCAGGGACCAGGCACAGATATAATAGCGATGACTTGTTGTCCCCATCCCTGGAGACATTCAAAGTGGGACTTGATGGAGCTCTGAGCAACCTGCTCTAGTTGAGGATTTCCCTGCTCTCAGCAGGGGGGTTGGACTAGATGACTTCTAGAGGTCCCTTCCAACCCAGACATTTCTATGTTTCTATTGAAAATTCACCGTCAAAACAAATGAATATTCAGCAAATGCAAAGACCTTGAACTATTAGATATATAGGATTAAACATACTACTAAAAGTAGTTACACTGAAGTTATTGAGGTTCCTTAACTGTACTGAAACTAAGTATATGCAAACTAAACAAAGGAGAAGATGCTTGTATATTTACTTCCACCTGTAATAAAATACATATATATATACTTGCTGTACACTTCCATTTTCCAATTTTCTCGTAAACACAAGAGATTAAGGTGAAACACACTAAAAGAAAGCCAAAGAAAAGACAAGAATTAATTACACCAACCTATGCTTCAGAAGTCTGGACAACTGAGTGAATAAAAAGTCTTTGTAGTGGCCCTGCCTAGATCTTATTATGGCTAGTTCTCTCTTGCAGGCTCTTCATTTAAGGCACAGAGGCCAAAAGGCTTTCCGCTTCAAAAGTCATGTTTTACTGGAACATAAGTAGATAGTTACTCTCCTAAACTGAAAACTTGCCAACTGGGAAAGGTAGAACACAAACAGAAAATATTTATACAGAATTTCTTCCCTCATGCCCACTGTGTACTTATGGCAGATCTTGCTTCCAGTTCTGGAGCTGAGTGACTCAGTGGCTTTTTGAATTGCCAGAAATACTGCACATTGCCCTCTGATCTCCTTCCACAACGACTGAGGCACAACTGACCGATGCCCATCTACCACTCCCTGCTTGCTTGTGATTCTGTTGTACTGGAAATTGTAATTGTGAATCAATGTAGTATTAGCTGCTGCTTCACTCCTGTTCATGTAAATTACAAGTTTGAACTCAGTGCTGTTGATTTGCACAATAAGATAGGATGAAAGTTGCATTCTGTCAGGTTCAAAATTTCTAATTATATCTACTTTGTAAAGTTAGACAAAAAACCACCACGACTAAACTTGGCAAATCATGACTAAAATTGAATAGGGACTGACATTACATGACAAATGAATCCCACAAATAAAAAGCGAGCATGCAGCTCAAGGCAAAATAATCAGACAGCTGATGTCCATTGAACCTTCAGGATGACTGTCTGGTTTCAATGTCAACACAAATTTCTTTCTAGGGTATTTCAACAGACACACTGAAATTGTTTGAAGTGATTCAGACAGAATTGGAATGTGGGAATGCTTACCCATTAGCTGGTGACTAATGGCTAATACGGAAAAAGAAACCCCAAATATATTGTCGTTTGAAGGTCTAATGATGGATGCTTGAGGTTAGTTTTCATTTTCATGCACAGTACCACACATGCAATGCTTCACGATGAAAAAAAGTCTGCATGATTAAACTTTGAACCCATCATAACAAACAAACAAATCCTCAGTTTCCCATTACAAGAGTGTATGTCATACTACAAAACTGATTCCAGCTTCGTCCAAGTCCTTCAGTGTGTTTGTTAACTAACAAATATTGTCTGTCACTCACTACTTCTATAATGCCATCAAAACAGATTATAACATTGGAAAGGATGGAAAAAATCACTACATACTATACTTGCATTTATTTTCCAAGACTAAATGTAAGAGCACTTGTTCGTATCAAACTTACATTTTTTGGGTTATCTATTGTTCTTATTCATGGCTAGTATAGAATTTCGGTCTTCACAGTGTTTGTACTTGAAGTTGGATGAACGCAGTCTATCATTTCAAATGACTCATGATTCAGGCAATCTTATATTCCCTTAAGCCAGGCTAAGTAGCATTAAAGTGTTTTCACTAAAAGTCATAGTGCATTCAATTAGTTCAAAGTAACATTTATGCAATCAACAAATGAAGCTTAACAACATTTCTGATGTACAGCACTGGTGACATGGAATGAAAGTCCGGTCAACAGACACTTGTCCACTCTTCTTTTGGGTATTGAGATTCCTAGAACAGCAATACCACTGATGATGTTCAGACTAGACTGTCCATTCAATACCTGGATTGTAGACTTCCCCAAGCAAGACTTTCTGATCAGGTAATCCTTTACTGCAAGTTCTTAGCTAAAATATTTATCCTCACAGTTATTTACTTGCAATTTTACTCTTTTCCAACCATTTCACCACTAAATAGGTATGATAATTAAACAATTTTTATAGTGGACTATTTCATCAATCTGTGTAGTGTTTGATAAAATAACAATCAATACAAACAATCAAAAATCCTTGCACTCCTGTATGACTGATCTGATGAACTCCAAATAGTGCAGCTTGAATTGCAGGGTTACATATCAGTTGAATCTGATGCTTCCACAAATACCATCTTAATGTACCCCAAGCATAGTCCTGAGAATGTTTCTTTATTGCATATACATGATTGCTATTAAACCCCATGTAGGGTCATTTGGCCTGCCCTTACAGCTGTGCAATTCCATAGTTTTCCTGCAATGACACTTCTGTTATGAGCATTTCTATAAAATGTTACTGTTATCAGACTTTCATGGTGGGTTGTTTGTGTTTTGTGGTTTCTTTTCCTTTTTTCTACTTGAAATCCTCAAATTTCTTGATATTAGAAATAAAAGATCAAGACTGGAACAAACCTGGCCTTTTTATGCATGGTAAACAAAACATATGGAACCACAAGAAATACACAATGACTATCAGGGATCATCCTTTGTAAAAAGGGGGGAAGAATGGGGCAGGGAGAAAGAAGGGTCTAAGTATAAAATGGATATAGATACTACTTGCTCTGGGGGGGGGGGGGGGGGGGGGGGGGGGGGGGGAGGTTTAGGTTTTTCGTGACGGTTTTATATTTTTACTAACTTCCGTCATCTCTTCTTCAAAACCAAAAAACCGGTTATTCCCATT
>JAAGNO010029404.1:0-21977 GCA_033439905.1 Ceryle rudis
GCGCTGGTGTAGGGTTTGGGTTTTTTTGAGGGTGGGGGTTTAGTGGTTTTGTTTGTTTCCTCCAAACTTGAGGCCTCTTCTGGGAGGGATGAAAGAAGCTGGCAGAGGCTCTTTGATACGAAGACATACTTAAGTTAGTTTTCAGTGTTACGATACCAGGGCTGTCTGTGCACAGAGTTGGAAAAAATGGTGGTGTTACATAGCTAATGTGTTTTAGTGTACAAGAGAAGTAGCATGTTTTGGGGTGACGTCACTTGCAGAAGATTGTCCACTCACTAGTACACTTAGAGGGAAGGGGATGCTAGTTCTCTGTATAACCTCCCTTTTAAAAACATTTATAGTCCTCTGGTGGCATTTTTGTTGCCAGGCTAATGTTGCTTTCACAGGAAGTGCTTGGAAGGAGACCTTGTTTAAACCGTGAGAGAAAACATGAGAAGAAATGCATTTTTTTTTTCTTTGCTGATACTTTGCAGGTTAATGAAGCTCTTTGTTATAGTTGCTACTGACTTAAACCCTCAGATTCACTGCCTGCCCTTTCTTGTCTCCTTATGTCATTTGAAATGCTTCCTTGCTTGCTTTCTTCCACCATGTCTAGGATAGATTCTCCAAAAATATTTTTGTCCGTGGGTATGCTACTGTCTGATTAAAATGTCTGTAACAGTGTTGCTTTACTTCAGCAACACCGAGTTTATTTGCTGAATGCATCTGAAACATTAGCATAGCTTCCTGTTTTTCTCGTGGTACTTAATTGGGCAACAAGTTGCAGCAAAGCAACTTCCTTTAAATTGAATCAGTGAATATTGTGCATATTCTAAATAAGGAAGCAACTAATGTCCTCTTTAAATCTTAACAAAATTCTTGGCCATATTTCTATAGCTTTAATATTTGTGTGGAAGGCCAAATCCGGTTGCAAATAAAGCAGTTACGTGCTTTATTCCTTTTCAGTTTTATTGGATTTAGTTTTTGCTCTCTATTGTCTTTTGATGATAACAATAATGAACTGTTCTACTTTTTTTTTCTTCTTCTTTCCTGTCGTTATTTCTATTGCTTCATGTTGTGTAACTTGCTCCTGTAAGTAATGGTGCTATTTCATTTGGTCCACTTGTATGTACTGTTATGCTAAGATAATTATACAATAAAACTGGCAGAAAACAGAAAAATCGACATGTAGAAGTATTTCTTAAAACTGTCTCATTTGTTTTACAGTGAGCTTTTCATAGTGTGATTATTTTTGTAGCAATAAAAATATGTCTTTGAAACACTGACTTGAGAAAAGCAAAGGGAAATGAGGCAAGTAAATACAGGCAATCTAACAAGGTGCAGAACATAGTTCATATTATAAACCCAGAAGACAGTGACAGACTTGGGGATTAGTATGATATCATTGATTTATGGGTCAAACTATAAGGGTGAGATATGGGATGGAGTGCTGATACTCTGCTGGTAGCTCTAAGCATATGCACAACATGTACAAAGATATTCGGACAGATTCTTCTTCTCTGATAGACTGATTTTGCCCATAGTAATCATTCAGGTTGGACCTTTGTCCATTTGCTGGAAGTTAAATCAGAAGGCTGTGATTTATGACTTGCCCAACAGGGCGTTTGGGAATATCTTTCATCAAGTTGCTGTATAAATCTCTTAATTCTGAAACCATCCTGTAATCTTTGGTAGAGGAAGAGAACCTGAACTTTGCTCATCATAAAGCAGTGTTAAGTAGAGCTGGAGCTTTGCCTGAGGCTTTAAAAGTAAAGTAGATGCACCTGTAGAGAACAATAAGTGCAAGAAACACGCTGTTTGGGATTGCTGAGCATCAGGGAGTGAAGTGCTCGAAGTCCTTCCCAGTCAGCATGGACATGTACTGTGCTACCAACCTGCTGCGTAACTCCACCGTGTGGAGAGTTTCTGGTGCTTCTGTTGGAAGAGTTTACAAAGGAAGTTACAGCTTGACTATGACTGAGAATTTTTAAATAAAGATTAGATCACTCTAAAATCTACTCTAGATGAACTAAATGTATAGAACAATAGGTTTTGATAGTGTGATTTTTTTAACTATTGTTTATACAAAAAGTAAGACTTTATAGTGTCTTTTATTTCCTCTCTGGCCTCAAAATCTGTGTGTGAACTGGGCAATTGCAGGAAAAATAAAGTAAGATCTCTATGGATATGGACTGAGATAAGTTAAAATAAAAGACTAGAGTCATTTAGTGACACAGTAGAGAGGTTTGTGTCTTATGGTAACAGTTAAGATGTGAACGGTGGTTGCAGTCAGGTTTCTATATTACCCTTGCTGGCTTACCATTTGTGTAAGGGTATATGCACACACATCAGTACAAAACTGTTGTGCAAATGGAGCTTTTTTTTTTTCCTCTTTCTGTGCTGTGTTTTCTGTCCCACTAAGCAAGGCAAATGTGGTATGTAAACAGTGGTTTCTTCAGCAACGTAAGCGTTTCATTTGAATCAAGCTGATGAATAAAGAATAAGCATTGCCCCAAGCATGTCACTTCTCTTTTGAAACTTAAAGGTGGTTGATATGTTTAAGGGGATATAGAATCATAGAATAGTTGGGGTTGGAAGCGACCTTTAAAGGTCCTCTAGTCTAAACCTCCTGCAATGAGCAGGGACATCTTTAGATCAGATTCCTGTGCTTTGGTTTATTGGACTACACTGTAGGCTCAAACAGGCTTCCAGTAATCAATTGTGGTTTATTTACTGGGCTTTGATTTTGTGGATTAATGTTCAGATCCATTCTGAGCATTCCTAAGCAGCTTTCAGTTGAGTTTGAAGAAGCCCTACTTAACTATCTTGTTGCTAAAAGTAAATGTTAATTGCGTACCTTGTATGTTATAGATGGCCTCTACAGCCTGGTTTGGATCTACTGTCTGCCCCATCAAGTTCACAGCCTTTGAGGCATTTTTTCTTGCTTTTTCTTTTAATAATAGGCAAGTGCAATAGAAGAATGTGTGGGTAGTTTGTCTAGAAAAGCAAAAATGCAGAGAGGAGGATGACAGGTGAAACTGAACTGATGTGCTCCTGAAGTTCACATGGTGTATTGGTGTAATGGCTTGTGCAGTCCTGGATATGGCTTTCCAAAAAACTGAATGAGCTATATGATGAAGTACAGAGCAAGAGGTAGATGATGATGTTCCAGGAACTGCTGCGGACCAGATATAGTTTATTACTTAATGAGCTGAAGCATCATGGTATTGCTCCAGAATGCTGGAGACAGAAAACTTTTCAATTTCAACTGAGGAAAAAGGAAGTGATGTTTAAAAACTTCAACAGTGTTAAACTTGAGCAGTAATTTATAATGAAGTTATACGAATTTCTGCTCTGACTTTGAAGAGAATATTTGGGTAATACTAAGTTTAGGCCCATAATAAGCAAGTTACTTACCGATACAAGAATTACTTGAAAGCCTTATGCAAGATTCAAGTACATTTTCTATTGAGTATAAAAGTTAAATTCTTACAAGGAGAAAAATCCTTTCTATTGCTGACTCCGTTACACATTGGTGTTCACGTTTTCCACCAACTTTCTGTCCTTCCCTTGTACTTTGTATCTTATCCCTTCTTGAGGGGCCTGATATTGACTGATAACAAATCTATGCGAAAGGCTTTTAAATGCTTTGGTAGAATTTCAGTCTCCAAAAGACTTGCCTATCAACCCTTTCTATAAAAGGTGCTTTTATTGTACAGAAATAAAGTTGTTATTCACAACTTGGTAGATTCTGTTTTGCTGGGGAATTTGTTCTGAAAGATAATATATGTCCCTCTAAATTGTACTAGTTATAACTTTTATTCTGTTACCCTTTTTTATAGCTGCTTTAACTTAAAGTTTCTCAAACTACCTGGCTTCTGTAAATATCATCATCTCTATTAAGAGAAATGTGAATTGGTATGAATTGAAACCCTGTGTGGGTTGAAAAATGTAGTTGAATTTTGTGCTGTGGCTGATACAGTAAAAAGTTTATTTACACAAGATATTCTCTGAAGTTTTTTAGATTGTAATTTTTTTTTCACCAGAAACTACCACCACATTGAGTCAAACCGCAAGTTCACCTAACCCTGTGTCCTGCGTTTTAGCCGTGGGTGATCAATAGCAGCTGCCTTGGGAAGAACATTAAGAACAGGGAAACTTGCCATGATGCTATTCCAACAATTTTCAGCTCGTTTAGGAAGAATTTGTTGGCATCCATGGAAACCTACATTTTGCAGTTTACCTAGGTGGTGTTTAGGGGAAAAAGCAGACTTAAATGATGCCTGCATTGGGCTGATTTAATTTGACCCTGGTTTTAATAGTATGAGAAAATTACCAATAATTCTCTGCTTATTTCTTCTGTTCCTCTCCTGGTTACATCAGTCACTTATTCTTGAGGTTGAAGAGTTTTAGCATACCTGTGTCTAATCCCACCTCTCCTGGGGAATATTTCCATGGTTGAGGTCAGCCTAGTTGCCTTCCTCTATCCCTCTTTTACCATTTTTGAGACAGAGAGTACAAAATGCAGATATACTATGAACTTGAAATTTGGTACAGTGATGCCCCCTGTGCTGCTCTTGCTCCATCTCCTGTGGTTTGCGGCATTATGGTTTGATATCCTGGTAGCTCCTGGATAACTGAAGAATACTTCAGGAAACTTCTCTTAAAACTGCAGCCTGTTTTTGCCTACTCTTGTAATGCAGGATTCAGAGACTCACTTTATATATGTAAATTTACAAAAGTCTTTTTCCTGTGTGCATTGCTTTATGCTTATGTATCTATATTGTGGATTATGGTTTTTATCTGCTGTCTTAACAGGCTGTTATTATTTGTGAAGTTACCTGTACTCTCCACAAATAGTTTTCACTTTTTTTACTTGAACAGCTAGCTTACATCATCAGCAAGCTTTGTCACTTCACCGTTCACACCCTTTTTCTAGATAATGTATGAATAGAGCTGCACAAGATTATAGAACTGCTCTCTGATGACTTCTCTTGAATGACAGAACTGGCTGTTCTGTTTCTTTTCTTTTTAATCAGTTGCTGCTGCAGAGGAAGTTTTTCCTCTCATCTCATGTCAGTTAATTTTTTTTTTCCCAAGAACTTTTGGTGTCGAACATTGTTAGATCTTTTTGGAAATTCAGATACACTGTGTCAAATAAGTTGCCAACAAACCTATTTGTCCACCAAAAAGTGGACATAGTATACTAAATGACTTGAATCTTGAGAGATCTCTACAAAACACATGCTTTTAGTTATTTTTGTTCTCCTTCTCCCCATGATTTGTTGGTTTCTTTTTAATTTGAGGTGTGTGAATGAGAGAGGAGGTGCAGAGCAGAATTAAGACAAGCTTTTTGCTTTGAATGTGTTTAAAAAAGATACTAATTGCTATGTATTTAGAAGAATCCTTACTACAAATCTTCTGGTTTGTGATTTTTTTTTTTTCGTTTTCTTCCCCCCCATTTAATTTGCAGAGTACTTTTGCAATTTCCCCATTTGCCCATGATTTTAAGTTGTTGAAGGATGTCTTCTTTTAGTAATCTCCTTCACTGGCTCATTTATCATTGTGGTTTTCCTGAAAAGATATGTTTCTGAAATGACAGCCATTCATTTACTTAGCTACAATCACTTAAAATATTAGCACCAAAGATTTGAAGTTGCATATTGGGGAGAATGAGAGAAGATGTCCTTCAACGTATCTTGCTGAAAACTAATACCGAAAATTCTATGAGTACTGATTTGGTACAACTAAATACTTAGAGTGTATCAGCAGGTGACCATCTCACATTAAACTTAATTTTATTGTAGTTTCAAAAAGTTTGCGTGTTTCCAAATAAATGTTACAAGTGGGCTAATAATGCTCAGAGAATCATGTATTTTCAAGAAAAAGAAAGACCTTTTTAACCAGCTGGCCTCTGCTAAAAGCATGTGTGAGACTGTGTAAATGCTTATGGAAGAATTTTAGCTTAGAAGTACACTGAAGACATCAGCATCTAAATTTTCTTGCATTATTTATTTGAAGAGGTTGTGATACTCACTAGCAAATGGGATTAAACATGCTTTCCATGCATCATCCCTGTCCATCGAGCTGATGTTTAAAATGTCCTTTTTTCCCTGTAGAAAAGTATACAGCACTTCTACAGGGGAGCTAATATAAGAATGTCCTGCTACAGAGAAAATGGTCTTGAGTGCTTTCTTATGTCACCTGAGAATTGGACATATACTTAAAAAAAATGAATAGTTTTTAAATGCAGGGTAATTAATTTAGTAAAATGATGGGTAAGGTTCACAGTGTTACTGCTTTTTCTCTTAGCTACTTGGATTAGTTAAATAAAAATAAAACAAACCCCTTTATTTCTAACACTGTCATCCATGTGTCTTTACAGAGAAGGCTTTTTCTTTTTCTCCTCACCTCACTTGGCACGTTGCTGTTGGGCAGAGTCTTTGCGGTGCTGGCGCTTGCATTAACCGCCTGGGTGCCTGCGCAGGAAATGGAAACTTTCTTGCATGGACTGCAAGAGAAGTTGTGACATTGTCTGTGTAGGTGACAGTGCTGGCGTGAAGTGCTGCCTCTCGACAGGAAGAATGTACATTCTCTTCTTTCCTCCTGGCTGAGGTTGATCAGGGAGAAGGGCCAGATTACCAAACCTCAGATGTGGATGATCAGTTCAGTATTTAAAAATATGTAGTCAATTTCTGCTAGTCTTTAGTCAAAGAAATGGGTAGCTTTGTTTCATTCATACTGCCTTTGGGGTTATTTTTCCTCATCTCTTTCGTTTGATCACCAGTGCAGTAGACGTGGGAAAAGCAAAGGATGTAGCCCTCCAAGCTTGTTAAGCAAGATGTTTCTTTGTTTTTTGTTTCAATACAAAGGGTAGGTGAACTAATATGCCATGTTACACGATTCCCAGTGATTTAGCCAGTGATAGTTTGGTGTACATCAGGAGTGGCGTTTGCTACTGCCCTTCTTCCCCAGCCTGCTTTTCCTGATTTGCTTGTGTGCCTAGAACAGGGAGTGGGAAGCACTGGGCTGTATGGTAGCAGGGCCTGCCTCCTTGGCCCTTGCTGCTGAAGAATGAGACTGCTCCTCTCTGCTTCGTTTATTCCTGTTGACAGGACTTTTTTAGTTCTTTTCTAGGAGAGTGTTTGCTTGTGGAGCTGGTTGTTCTGACTGACAGTTTTTAAGTGTGGAAAAAAATACCAAAAAGGTATCTGCCCCACCAGTGGCATTGTGCTCCAAAAGCAAAATGATGCAGTTCTAGGAGAAGAATAAGGGAAAAATGGGTGAAAAAGGGGATGAAATTCTTCATGCATTGTGAGGTAATGTTTCCATGTGATCTTCAGCCTGCAGCTCTTCTCATCTGGTTTCTTCTTTTCTTTACAGTGATTGCAAAATGTATCATTAGATTTAACCAGGACTTTGTTTGAGGCCTGAAGGTATTGAGAGCATAGGGGGTTTTTTGGCACCTTTGGTGTTCATTACGGAGTAGTTCTGTTTCTGTGCCAGGCGATGTTTACTTTATCCAGTTGCTTTTTTTGTTTCCTTTGCAAACTGCAATCTTTTTCTTACTTTCTCCTGTAACTGTTAAAAGTTTCTTATTTAGCTTTTCTTTCCCAGATAAGCTCCTAGGCTTTAGAAAATTTGGTTATCTGAATTCCATGGGATTAAATTTAATGCAAGAGAAAATGGATTTGTTGTTTTGTTTTGTTGGGGTTTATTTGTTTGGTTTTTTTTTTTTTTTTTTGTATTGGTGTTCTTTTGGGGGTTTTTTTGACTACTTTTATTCTTTTTTGACTGTAATTTTTTTTAACAGCATGTTAGTATCAAAGTTGTGTATGAATAGGTTATTTCCATGTGATCCTTAAAGCTAGTACTTGAAATATTACAGTCTTCCTGTCATGGTCTGTGCTAGCATTTTTCCTTTTTGCTTCTGATGCACAGTAAATTGTAAGTTAATTTTATTTCCTGTTTATGTTCCGAGTATTTTGGTGTTTGGCTTTAAGATAATTTTAAGTAAATATTTGTTTTTTAAGTGTGATTGAATAATTTCAGTTTTGAGAGATAACTCTTCATAAAATTAGCAGACCTTTACATTTGATGCCATATTTAAGCTAAATTACTGTTTAGGAAGAAAAAGAGTATTTGTGCCCTGCAAGACATCACTTCTAGCTAATAGGAACTGTTACTTTATTTTTAGCTTGCAAAGATTTGTCTGATACTTGCTTTTTGCTGTGCAAATGAGGGCTTGCAGGGAATATATTTAAACCTCTCTAGTCCTCACATCATAAACTTCTGAATCAAATAATGTAGGTAAGCTGGTACTACGAGGTGTCATACGTGCTTACTAAACAGATTAAAAGAAACCAATAGAGATAGGAACTTGCACAGAAGGTCAGACTGTTGTGATAAAATTGATGAAACATCTACATGGTATGTATAAGAAGTTACCAGGTTTCAGTTTTAAGGACGGAAGCAATTGAGACACCTGCACCAAGGTTACTTTGTGGGATTGATAGGAGGATTTCTCTTTGATAAATAAACTAGAATCCAATTTCTGTAATCATGTTCTGACCCACGCTGGCCTTAATAGGTCACAGGGCACCACTGCAGCAGCTGAAACCAGTTGTTTTTAACCAGTGACACCACCGAGATGTTGCAAGTTGTTTAAGAGAAGTCGTATATTCTAAGGATTCAAATTAGCCTTTCGTGTGTGCAGTTTTTGTGCTTCTTAATGAATAGCATTTATTGATTGTTACGGTGTTTCATAAAAGAAATTCTAAGGATCATACCTGAAGAGGTTTATCCATTTCATGCAAGTGATAATTTTCATTATGAAGTTGAATGATAATTTATAAATGAAATTGTAGAATCAATAAAAAAAAAAAAATCCTCATAAGATCTCAGACAAATTCAGCAGTCACTTAAAAGTAAAAAAAATTTACCAAGTGTATCAAGTCCTTTGTGGAATTGGATCTGGCTCTGTCCCACATGGAAGCAGCTTCTGGTGTATTCTCACAGTAACCACCCCTGCAAGCCTCTCTCTGCTCCCCTCCCTGGCTACCAAAACCTTGCTACATAACCCAAATATATGGAGTAGGGCATCTGCCTGGAGGTAAAGTTATTTAAATGTTGAATTTGAAAATGCCCTTAGCCAATTGTGGTAACAGCAGCTGTCAAATGTGGCTGCGGATTAGAGAACAGAGTAGTGAAAGGCTGATCAGACATGTCTGACATCAGCACACAGCTTGAGAGCGCAATGCTTTTTAAAGACTAATGCCTACAAGTACTTGCCAGGAGCTAGTTTGACTGCTAAGTGTGCTTAAAGGACATTTAAATCAGTTTTCCAGGATTATTCCATGTGTAGCAAGTCTGATGACTTTGGGAGAACGAAGCTTCCAGTAGAGTTGGTCAGGAAGTGTATAACAAATGCAGTGCTTTTAGGAGGTACTGTACATGCCTTGTACATTTTGCAGAAAGGATATAATGAGTGGGTGCTGATGTCCAGATTCCTGAGTATCTAGAGGCCCAGTAGGAGTTTCTGCTGCACATGTGAGAAAGTACTTAGGTTGGGTCACAAAACCTCTGGAAGTCTGGACAGCTGCAGAAACCCCTCCATTTGTGTGTGGGTGGTTTCCGAGTTTCTTAGCCTGTCATACTGCTTCGCTGCTTGGACCATTCTGTTGCAATGCGACCTTGTGCTTCTGATAACTCCTTGAATAATCCAAAGGATAATGGACAGCCGAGGTGTTTGGTAGCATGCTGCTCTTTATTTGCTATGTGGTAGAATGAAAAATTCATTGCTATTCCTTTACTTTAAAATCACAACTCAAACCAGGAAAAAATAAAGTGCAAATTTAATTCATTCAGCGTGACTCTCAGAATGGACAACACAACTGCAAATGCTTCAAACTGTTGTAGGAGAAAAATGAGAGAATGATACTTGGTCAAGTGGCACCTGACTTCACTTAGAGCTTTCTGTCTCTGTCTCTCCTTAGCACACTGAGTCAGCTGGAGAACTGCCTGTCCTGGATTCTTTCTTTCATCGTGCCTCCTGCTGCACCTGATAGAAAGAACAACCAGTCTTTATTCAGAGTGTTTGTGTGTGTGACTAATCTTATCCTTGAAGTCCTGAGTGGAAAAGAGGGAGGGGTCTAGACTTTTAATCTTGCTCCAGTTTTTTCTTTCCTTCTTGGAGATGCAAATATGGGTCGAGGTATCTTGCATGTTGTATTTGACAGACTGATTAACAAATGTTCACCTGACAGTGTGATAAAATCTTCCTGTCCTTTTTTTTTATTTTTGGATGGTACAGACTCAGTTGGACTGTATGCAAACAATCATATTTTATACAGGATATCAAATGGGATAAATATATATCATTACAGGCATTGAAATAACTTCAGCCACAACAGGGTAGGCAGTTTTTGGGATAACTGACCTCCAACCTTTTTCCTAAGCTTATGATAGCAGTAGACAGTAACCCATACCTGGTGATGAAGTATGAAGGGGGCTGTGGAATGACTATTTAAGCAGAACAAACAAAAAAAACCCACGTTGCTTTCATCCACTGTTTTTCTTCTTTCAGGATCAGGTGTATTGAATTTTTATTTTAACACAACTGTAATAAAAGCACCATCTTGGAAAATAACTCCAAGATTCAATCAAGAAATCTCTCATACACTCAAACCAGTATTTTTAACATATAATGATATAGAATTTAGAAGAAGTATTCTGTATTAATAAGCATTTTGTTGCAAATATCCCTATTCGATGTAATTTATGATGAATAAGTTGTAGCACAGCCTGTTGAAAAATTCTGCTTTGTTTACTGATGCAAGTGTTAAGTGAAAAAATTTTGCTTGTAGTACAGTAACTGCACCAGTGATGAGTTACCTGACGTTAAGACCACACATGTGTGGTGTTCTTGAGAACACTTACGATGTCTCAGATGATAGTATTTAAAGGCGAAACAAAATAGTGGACAGCTAGTTTTTCATCCCCTTCTTTCAGCAGTTTGTATAGATTGGGCTCCAAGCTGACAATTATGTTTCACCCGTGGAGTGTCTAAAAGATATCTTTAAGTACCTCTACTTTTTGAAAATAATGTTTCTCCTAACAAGTGAGTTGCTTGGAAACTGTGAGTTTGGAAAGTGGTCATAATGCTGCTTTGTAATCTATGGTGCAGATGCAGTTAGTGCCTGTAAGTTAGGTAATTGCAATGACTTTATAGTGCTGTTAGTGGAAGATAGCCTGTACAAACGTGGTCTTAAGCTACTTTGTGTTTGCTCCAGGCTAGGAGCACGCACAGGGAAGGTTATTAACGGTTCAATTTCATTTTACTTGTTAAGATGCTGTATGTTGGTTATCTATCTAAGGTTTGGAAAAAAAGAACACAGCTTATATTGTATGGTCTATGGACATTCATATGCTGTTAATAACTTATTGATCTTGAAGACTTCCTTTTATTTTTATTAGTTTTGGTGAATTATTTTACAGGAGTTATTTTGTTTCTCTGTATTGCAAGAAAACATTTAAAAACTGCTGCTCATGCTGGTAACAAAAAGCTTTGTACTGACTCAAGGCATAAACAGAATAGAGGTCTCAACTGAGCATGTGACTGTTGAGGCATAACAAAATCAAGGCAGCTGGTTGAATAGCTGGGGGGTTTTTTAGTGCCAACCTTGCCAACACATCTGTGTTCTATAAGACATTAAGGGGAGACATTGATTTCAAATAGTAGTATATTTTTTTGACAGCCTTGCTTTTGAATAAGGGGTCTGTATGAGTTTCCGTAGTCAAAAAGGGAGGATGCCGTGTGACTGTCCCTCCCACTGCAAACTCTGAAATGCAAACTGTTTTAATTTGGAGTGTCAATTTTACATCAGCTGTTCTCTTACCAGGCAGGAAGGTACTTGAGATTCATCGCAACAGTTGAACCAACACTGAGTTTTGCCTTCTGAGAACTGTGGAAAAAAATCTTTACTTTTTGGGTTTTAGATTAGCTGTTGTGCCACTCAGCTGTGAAACCAAGAGGCGCACAAGGCATGTAGTTTTTAACTATGAGTTTCAGAAATGTGTGCTAGGAGAGTACCCTGTGCTAGCTTCATGGGGGCATCTTTGGAATATCCCTTTTTTAAGTAGAAAATTGCCTGCAGACAGTTGTTTTGGTATGCTTTTTCTTTCAGTTTCACAAAGCTTAGCATGTAAATGAGATTTTTTTTTTTTTTTCCAAAACTCCCAAGTCATCCAGTACACACCTTATAATTGCATGCTAAACCTAACTCCATGAGTCTGTGGTAGCTTCACTTTAAATGACACATTTAGACGTCAGAAGATGCTGCTGTATCTTAGGAAGGCTTATTTTCTTATAAGATTAAGGATTCGCTGAATTACATGAGGTCAGTTGAAGTCAGTGATGCTTCATCATAGGAATAACACTTTTTATAAATTAAGTATCCTATCCAAAATAAAGTTACGTACTACCACAAAGTGCCCAAGAAGTTTTAGTTCTTCACTTTGCAGAGCAATGAGGGAGGAAAGCTGCTACTAATTGCTGTGACATAGTGATGTTGTAGTGAAGTTCTTTTTTAATTCTACAGTTCCTTTATGTAAGAGCATGCACACAGTAGCTGCAGCAGGTGAACATGTGCTGTTACCTAAGTGACCGTGTTGTCTTACCCTGTTGTCATGTGAAGGTAACCTAAGGTAGTTTAGTGCAGAAGTCTGAAAGAATTCTTGGAAAGTACATTTCTTGGTTATTTAAAAAAAGTCTTACTGTAAATACTAGCAGTATGAAACATGCAAGTGTGAACTCATTATTTGCGGAACTCATAATTACAGGCCAAAAAAAGTCATCACTTTTCAGACATTTGCAGACAGACTTTCTGTAGCATCTTTCCTTGCAGGGTCAGGCACCGTGACCATCTGAAGGTGCTCTCTCTTCATGAGCCTGAGCAGTTTATGGATTGAGTAGTGCAGACCTGCCTGTTTTCCAGCCCTGGGCTGTGAATTCTGTTCTGTCACACGTAGGTGTGCACATCAAAGGCAAAGCAACAGTATGGATTTGAGTTGTCTAACCATTTAATGAAAAAAAAAAAAAAAGAAAGAAAAATTGAAGTAGTTCTGCATTTTTCATTTAGTTAGTAGTGCCTATAATAGCACCGTGGGAATAGTGACCTTTTTTAACTGCACGATTTTCAGGTTTTTATTTTATCATTTTCGGTTGTTCTAAATTTATGGTCAGTTAATCTATGAATTCACTCGACTGCTTAGTCTGTGAATATGTGACATGTTACTTGGCTGGTTTGCAGTTGTCTTGAAAGTGTATTAAAATCTGTTACTTGTATGTTAGTTGTTTGGGTAGGCAGTGGAACTATTTTTTTTTGTAATGATGTGAACTTTTACTGAGCTCTCAACTGGAACAGTTGTAGCTAAATGCATTTTGTAACCTATCTGCAAGGTACTGATTGATAGACAAAGAGAATGGGAATAATGGAGGCTGGAGGAAAAAAAAGGCACGAAATTTCAAAATGAAAGTGGGAAGAGGAGGAAACTAGATGGAGGAGGAACTAGGCATGTTGGGTGAGCTTAGACACAAGGATTCAGTAAAGAGAGGAGCCCAGAGAACCTTAAGAGCAGGCAGAGAAAAGGATGAAGTGTTATGTGAGTGGGCTTGTAGATCTTTCAGGTCAGTAACTTAAAACAATTATTGCTGAAGGTGGTATATTTTTAATGGCACGAAGCAAGACAGACATCAGGAAACCATGACAGTTTCAGAGGTGCATGAAATGCAGCATCTTGGAGCTTGTGGATCTTGCCAAGGTCCAAACTTGGTGAGAGTGAGATTCTCCCTGCTTTTGCAGAGGTTTTTGTGTAGATTGTATTTATCTATTTATTTATTTCCCCTCAAGTCCTAGACAAATTCATTGGTCTCTGGGATACAGATGAAGAACATGTTATCTTGAAGATTATTCTTGTGGCAAAGGAGTGTCTTTTGATTCACCTAAAATAGCTGTGGTGGCTTGTACAGGCACCATCAGCTCTTTGTTTTTTCTTTGGGGGAAGGAGTAACCTTAGAGTTATATATTTTTCTTTCATGATGTCAGTAGAAACTTGAAAAGAGTCTGTCTCTCAGGCTATCAAGTGCTGTCTTCCTGTACTCCTGTGGAAGAAAGTGTATTCATTTTCTTTCATGTGTTGCTTCTTGGATCAGAGGCTTTGTTAGGCATTTACAGAGATTTTACCCCAAAGAAGTGTGGCTTATGATTGGGCAGTTTGGTAATAGAAGTAAGAATATTTTAGCCTTTGCTGAAGCTGACAATTTGACTTAATTTTTTTTTAATTTTTATTTTTTTCCTAGAATATACTGTCTATGGGGAAGCTGTCATTAATTGGTCAAGGCAAGTCATTATGGCCATTACAAATTAATTATTCAAATAGTGTTTTTTCATATTGCAGGACCTTAACTCTTTAAATATTTGAGTTACAAAGCGTAAAATGGTTCAGTCCTCTCCGGCTTTACTTTTAAGTGGGGGGTGACGTTATTTTGTGTGATAAGACTCATCTCCACAAATGCAAAGGGACCCAGTGGAATGGTGATATGTGGGGAAATCCTCATAATTTGAGAAATGGAGCAGCCCGACTTGGATTTTCCTGAGTCCGCTGCAGGAAGGTGATCAGCTCCATGAGAATCATTATGGGATAGAGGGGAAGAGCATTATGGAGTTGTTCAGGACTTACGATGGAATATATAGGGGAAGGACCAAAGGAAAGGTAAAAGAGTATTTGAGGTGGTCTGGGGAGGAACAAGCATAGGAAAACAGAAGGATAAGGGAATAAAGGAACTAGTCATAATTTCCTGGGTGAGAGAGCTCTCTTCTATCTGCATGTGCATATATAGAGCACTAAGTATCAGTGTCAGATCACAGTCCAGACTGGAGTTGGACCATTGGGTCCACTAGCAGGTCCAAGCCAACTACTGGAGACACAGTAAGGTCTCAGGGCTGGTTGAGAGACCCATCTGCATGTGTGTGACTGTGTGCATGAGGCACATTACACTGCAGTAATGTACTTTTGTCCTGCTCAGCCATAGTGGAGACCAGCATCAAGAGCCCTTTGTGCTGTGTGTGTCTGCTGGAAGTACATGGTCAAACCTGATACTGGCTGGAGCTAGGAATGTGGAACCTCACGTTTTATTGGGCTGCTGGAATCTGTAATATCCATTTGGATGGAGTTTGTGTGTAAGGTTCTCTTTTTTTTTTCCTCTGATTTCTTCTGAGTGTGACTAAAAGTAGTACAAGATAGACTTCTAGGATAAAACAAGTATCACTTGGCTTTAGATTGTTTTAATTTTTTTTTTTTTTTCTGAAGATCATACCTAATGTAAGAGGAAGCAGGAGGCCCTCTTAGAAACACTGAAACATAGAAATGTCTGGGTTGGAAGGGACCTCTGGAGGTCATCTAGTCCAACCCCCCTGCTGAGAGCAGGGACATCCTCAACTAGAGCAGGTTGCTCAGAGCCTCATCAAGCCCCACCTTGAATGTCTCCAGGGATGGGGCCTCAACCACCTCCCTGGGCAACCTGTTCCAGTGAGTATCCTCTTGATAGTAGCCTAGTGATAGCTGCCCTTCTGTGCACAACCTATAACTCACAGTTCAAACTTTCAGTGAACAATGAATGCATAGAATTTTGTACAAAAGTGAGCACAATATTTAAAGAACTGGAGGATGAGTAAGCATATAGTAGTCTAACTCTATTGCCTTCTGAAAATCAGAGTCCTCTTTCAACAAGAAGTCTTTGGTAGTTGTCTCAATTTTCAGCACTGTATTCTATTTTGGAATGTTGAGTGTTGTTTTGAAGTGAATTTCCTGATTATCCTTCTTATTATGCTATGTCTCATGTCATGGAGCAGTTTTTTAGTAGACAAAACTGGTTTACTTCTAGATGAAAATAAACTGGAAGATGTGCTCCTAACTGCCACTGAGCATTCAGTCCACTGAGCAGTTTAGATCTGGTCTGGAGTAAATCTGTCTGAGATGCACCTTATATGGATAAAGTATAGTTTGTTTGACAGCTCCTATCCTAATATACTTGTGGCTATAGATGTGGTCTTTATTTTATTGAGCCTCGTGAGTATGTCTGGTGTTGGGTTGTTTGTTTTCTTTTCCTCCTTTATACTACAGCAGAGCTTCACCTAAGAGGAGCTCCTCTTGCCACGCTTTCTAAGGGGGCTGTGTTTTTGTGCACCATCCTGATGAGTGAGTTGCAAGTAATACATACCCCTTGAAAAGATTCTGGATTGCAAATCTGCTTCATATTTTCCTTACTGTGGTGTATATTTAAATGCTTTTCCAGTGTGCTGCTTATATTGCTTCACTGTTTATATTATTGCATTAGCACCAATTTTTTCCTCGGTGCGTATGACTTTGTCATTTGAATGTCTGTAAAATGATCCCTTGTTTATGGTCCTCAAGCTCCGTCTTTCATCTCTTTATAACTATTGTGAAATGTACCGTACAATCACATCCACCATGGGAGATAGTTAGCTACAGTTGCCATCATCTACTGTGTTATGTGTCTTTAACTATGATTTCTAGTTGTGTATATGACACAAACTATATGTAACATTGGCATTTAATCAGTCTATTCCAAATTTTGGAATGCTTCAATTTTGTGATTAACAAGTGTTGCTCTTTATGATTATTCATTATATAACTAGAGTTTGAATATGTTCCAAGTGCAAATGCTTAGAAAAGTAGTTCTTTACTGAGTCTTCTATTTATATGCCTCGTGTGAATGAGCTGGAGGTTTTCTTACTTTCTTCCTCGTATTCAGGCAGAATACAAATCAGCAATAGGATTTTTTTGCATCGTTGCACACAGCTTCCTTTTCTAGTGCTCCATTCTATTTGTGTCCTTCCTTCAGCCCTGCTTGAATGCAGCCCTTAGCATTCTGTGCAGTACTAGCCCTCCGCCAAACAATGCAACCTTCATGAAAGCTTTGAAAGACTGCTGTTGCCAGGTGTAGAATTTGCTCTGTTTTAGCTGCCTACTGCTAACTTGTAACAAGCCAAGACAAAACCAGAATGCTACAATGTTCTCTTGTGAATTCACAAGGAAAGATTTATGGTCATGGGAATGGAAGTACCTTTGCTTGCTTGGCCCATAACTGTCTCTAACCAAGGTGAGAACTGGATGCTGATGGAAAGAGTGTAGAAATAGTATGCGGTGGTATTTGTCTTGGTATGCTGTTCCACCGGTTTGTGAACAGGGACGTTTTGAGCTGGAGTTCCATAAAAGCTGTTGCGACTGAACCAAGACTTTCTGACTTAAAGACAGTATTGCTACCCTGTCTTTTACCCTACCTTCAATTTAATTTAATCCAGGCCTATGATGATGTACACTGGAATTATGTTGTGGTTTGCCTGATAGATTTCACCAATAAGTTTGGGTTGGTTTTTTTTTTTTTTTTTGGTCAAAATATCCTGTGTGTCAGGGTAGATACTTAAGTGTAGCACACCTTGTTATCTCTATTGATAAGGCCTTCAGTAAAGGACTGAGCTCAGCATGGTGTGTGTCTTCAGTGTCTGAGCCACCAAGATTCTTTCCAAAAGAGTATAAAGAAAATCTATATTGAAAATGTTATTCTTAAAAGGCTAGGAGCTAGCTTAGTAACAGTTCATTTTTCTGTAAAGGAATATGGATTTTCTGAAAACAAAATAGCTTTCTGAAAAGACTCTCAACTCTTAATGTTTCAGTTTGATGCATTAGTTCAGTATGTTTCCATTCACTGCATAAAGGCTGGATGTTGTGGAATAATATAAAGAAGTTAGTTGACTTTCACTCTTGGTGGGTACAGGGCAAAAGATAAAATATCAAACAGCTATCCTTGTTAAGACTGGCAAAAAATCACAGCTTTTTCTGTGGCTGTAAAAACAAGCATTCTCCAATCTACACATGGAACAATCAGATTTCACTCTCTTTTGAATTTAAGACATACTGTAAAATATACAGTGGAAAGTTGAACAAATTGGCTTAAGTTTAATAATTTGATTTTGCTAGAGCACATCATTTGATTTTGCTAGAGCACATGCCTTGTGAAATGAGGACTAATGTCTAAGGGCTATGTGCATGTAAAAACCAGGATGTATGAAAAGTTTCATTGGTCTGGTGAATGTAATTGTTCAGTTAATACCTTACTATGTAATTATTGAGAAACCTTTCCGAAAATCTTCCCCCATATATGTAAATTGCTTTTTAGAGTTTTGCAGTGATAGCTGATACTCGGATCTGAAGAAAAATGCTATATGAACCAGGAGTCTTCCATGACTTTATCCCCTTTTTTAAAGTACATAACGTTCTAGAACCCACAAGGAATTCCACAACCTACCATATTCAGTGCGAAGCACTGTGCATTTTTTTTTTTATTTATTTTTATTTTTCATTTTGAATTTGTTACTTGCTGGTTAGTTTAAAGTCTTCTGCCCTTTGTGTTGTAATAGACTGTGTTCAGCTGTTGGATATCCACCCCTCTTTGCCAGTTGGGATTTTTAGAGGCCTGTGAGGTCATGCAGGGTGCTTGGCCTCTCTGTCTTGCTATGTGCTCATCTCCAGAGATGCATCTGGTGCCTCCTGTAGCTGCTCTGCAGAGATCTGCACTTACTGTCTTGGGTAATAAGGAGAAGTAGATGGGACTTCTGAAGGGGCTGCTTTATTAAAGGAAATTCAAGGTAAAGTATTTCTGGAAAAGCTATTGTCAGTTTCTACAACTTCTTTGGCACCACTTAGTGTTTCCTTTCTGTTTCATTCTCTTTTGAGGCCAGCCTCTAGCCTTTAGAACTGAATTCATCTTTACTAAATAATGCCCTCTCTCTGAGTGACGAGCATGCTGAGATGAAGTGCTGCTTGCTTGAGTGATGTGAGGTGTGTGTGGGGGGGAAAGGTCCCATAACAGTAGCAGGAGGTACTTAGTATTTACTATTAAACCTAGTTTAATAATGCAGACCACTGAAAGTTGCATTAAGTGCTTTTGAGATTTTGCTTGGTTGGTGTCATCAAGTGCAGTAATTCTCTATATCTGCAAATGTAAAATTCCGGTCCCTACTTCAGCAGTGGTTTGTGCGCTTGTGAAGGTCACGTGAAAATGCATAAGGAACTCCAATTAGTTACCGTCGTTCAAATAGCTGAGTGAGTTTCTGAAGGATATAACCACTTTAAAATCAAGAGAAAGATTGTGAGATTAAAAAAGGAAATCTGTGGCCCGAGTCATCCCTGCTGGTGAAGGAGAAAATTTGTATTTAACTCCTACGCGCATGAATTTTGCTGCTTTTTCAGAGTTGGTTTCTAAGGATCCAAGTTTTACAGTCTCAAAGTGTGTCTTTTCAGATCAAAAGTAGGTGGAATGCAAGGGATGCAGCTGGCCTGAACAGATCTTAATGTAGTTGAAATACTAAATATCATCTGTCTTCCCAGGTTATGGTCCCTTGACAGTTTTAATCTGTTACAAATTTGTGCATCCATTGAAAGGTGTACAGCCACCACATCTCTAGTTGTTAGCCTTCATCTTGGCCATAATGCAACAAAAAAGGGAGTTTTAATCTGATCTAATTTCTTGACTTTCTGGTTTTCTGAACACTTGAGTGCTAGTACAAAGGAGGTAAGGGGAATGAGTGGTTGGCAGAGGGAAACAGGAAAACCACCTATTTTGGGTCCTGTGGAGCAACTGAGCACTGTAGCTTTCCACAGAAACACACAGGGATGTCTGTTGACCTGTTGCTTCTGGTCACAGTACACTAGTGTACTGGCTGGAGTGTGGAATGCTGTTGTTTTTACAGACCACAGAATGTTCGGGATTGGAAGGGACCTCAAAAGATCATCTAGTCCAACCCCCCTGCCAAAGCAGGATTACCTAGATTAGGTCACACCGGAATGCATCCAGGTGGGTTTTGCATGCCTCCAGAGAAGGAGACTCCACAACCTCCCTGGGCAACCTGTTCCACTGCTCTGTCACCCTCACTGTGAAAAAGTTTCTCCTTATGTTTACATGGAACCCCCTGTGTTCCAGCTTGCGCCTGTTGCCCCTTGTTGGATGTCACTGGGAAGTCCAATGATAGGACAAAGGGCACTGAGAAGTTAACTGAGAAGTTAATCTTCATTCACTTAACCTTTTCGTCTTTCCTGTCCAAATTTTAATGGTACTATTCACCATTTTTTCTATACATTCATTCTGCGCGAGTCTTTTAACCATATGCATACATGTGGCATAGATTGCAAGACATCTGTTGCATTTTGTAGGTATCTGAGGCAATGAAAAGGTTGCTATTTCCTAAGGAAAAGGAGAAAAATCCATCTTCATTCACATGCCTCTGCTGAATTCAATTGCATTTAGAGGTTTTAAATTTTTATTAAAAAAAAACCAATGAAGAAGCTGCAGAAATGTAAAAATAAACTATCTTTCTGGCTAAATAAAAGTGTTCATGAAAAGATACTACATTTATTGGTGATGACATTGTGTCATGTCCAGTACCATCTCAGTCTAAGGGTGTTTATCAAGAGAGTACACAGTTGCATAAATTTAGAAGTTTATGTTCTGTTGATAGCTTCTTTGCAACATGGTGGGAGCTACTGTGCTGTTATTTAATTACAAAATACTGCAGCCTGTTGTTCTAGAATCTCTGTCTAGTTTTTACGTAAAAAAATTAATCAATTGTGTTAGCTGCCCAAATACCTTTAAAACTGATGTTGATGTGTTACTTTTATTTAAGCATTAACTGCATCCATTAGGATTGTTTTTGAAAACCAAGATAACTAATATAAATGCTGTAGGTTCATTATTTTAGTATTAGTCTTAATTTTGTGCTTTTGGGGGAGGGGGGCAGGATTGTGTAGTTAAAAAAAATCATTGGACTAAAATATTAATAACTTGGTTTCTGATGAAATATACTTTATTATGTAATTGCTGCTATTTTGTGTGGGTTTTAAATTATGCTACTGCTTTGTCCTGTGTTTAGGTGTAACCTATATATTCTAGTTACACGTTATACAAGAGTGAAAAGATAGAGCCGTTGCATTTTCTAAATGGAATACAGTGCAGCTATTTTTATATCTGACAGGATTTTAAAGAAAATTGTTGCTAGTGTAATTTAATTGTGTTTAGGATCTTGGCTGTAGATTATGTCTAAAGCTTAATATGGTTAAGAAAATTTATAGAATATTCTCTAAGGGCATCTGTTCTCTAATACAGTCTCGAAAGAGAAATAGCATAGGACTGTTTTTACCAAACACAATACTAGGTTAAAAAAATGCTCTGAAGTAAGTAACAGTTTCCTTGCAAAGCTCTCATACTGTTTCCTAACATACTGGAAATTACGGCCAAATTCTTTTAGGTTTCATTGTGATTTTAAAACAATACCTTTAAAATCAGCACTGTATTTAAAGTGTCCTTCCTGTGGAAGGGAAAGTGGTCGCTTCCATGCTGTCCCAATGACTTTCTCAGGTCATATATACAGTTCTGGCAAATTATAGTTACCTTTACACGCAGGATTTCAGTGTTGCTTGTATATCCTTTTCCTTCACCCTTGATTGCTATAGCTAATGCATTTGTAAGTCAGAAATTCCCTTCTAGACTTAACCAGTTTGACAGTGGTCATGTGTGCCAGCGTTTTCAAAATAAACCCTGGAGAATCTAATTAGATTATAGGTTTTTCCTTTAGACTGGATATCTCTTCTCATTTCACTGTATTTTACTTGTAGATTGAGAAAGGCAGATCTCAGTCTGGTCTAAAGTTGTGTATAGGTTTATTCCGGCAACTGAAAAGCTCTGCTATTACTGAAATTTACAGTCAGATATGGGGGGGGGGGGGGAATTTAGGGGGCTGGGGTGGGATCTAGGGGGCAGGGGTGGTACTTCTGGGTCCGGGGGTGGGATCTCTGGGGCTGACCCCCAAGCAGACCCCACCCCGAGCCCCCCAGCCTCTGGTTGAACCTCCTGCTGAGGCCAC
>JAAGNO010029404.1:22453-87168 GCA_033439905.1 Ceryle rudis
CTCCGTGTGCACAGGGGGTTCGAGTTGTTTTAAAGGGAATTGCCAACATCCGAAATGGTGTCTTTCTTTCTAGGTGGGGGGGGGGTTGGGGGGGGGGGGGGGGCAATTCTCCAGAGACTTGGTGTTTTTTTCCCAATTCAATATGCTAAGAATCTCATTTCTTTCTAATAATTCTTTACTGTGAGGGTGGTGAGACACTGAAACAAATTGTGCAGAAAAGCTGTGGATGCCCCATCCCTGAAAGTGTTCAGGGTCAGGTTGGATGGGGCTTTGAGCAGCCTGGTCTAGTGGGAGGTGTAGCTGCCCATAGCAGGGAGGTTGGAACGAGATGATATTTAAGGTCCCTTCCAACACATTCTAAGATTCTGTAAGAAATCTATGTCTGCTAGCATTTGTGTTTATGCTGTTTGCATGCCATCTTCAGTTTGCTTCCTTTTGTGAAAGACCTTACCTCAACTATTCACTGTCTTCTGATGTATTTATTTTTTGATTTGTTCTAGAAAATAAATAATCTTGTTCTGTTTTAGGCTGTTTTGAATTGTATTTACTTACGTATTTTTCATATAGGCTTTTTAGGTTAGATTTTATTTAAAAAAATGACACTTTATGGTGTATTGGGTTTTTAAAATTACAAATATCTTCAATAAGTTAAAAATTTAATTTATATACTATTTCTATGGAACTGTATATTTGTATGCTGGGGAAAAAAAGATTTTGTAGGGTAGTATTTATACTATTTATATTAGGGTAAGTATAGCCAATACTTACATTCAAAGTAATGTATTTATTTCCACTGGACTTCGAGAAAAGTGTAAGGAGGGGTTTGTGAGAGCACAGGTACAGAACAGGGGTCTGTTTCTTAGATTAAGGTCATTCCTTTAGTGCTTTGAACTTAGTAGGTTGTTGATGTTTGCAAGAAGGATCAGCTCAGGGAGAAAAAGATTGACAGTATTCTGCAACTTGCTAAAAAGTAGAGTGCAACAGTGCCACTTACTTTTTTAACTCAGAAGCATTTAAAATGTAGGAAGATTCATAATTGTGTTCTCTGCAACCTCTTGTAAGTGCTATGCAGTTTTAACGCTAGCAAAATGTGTGTGCAACTTGGGAGTCTTGTATAGTGGTATCTTAAGGAGCTGTGGGGCTACCTATGGGTTTGCTGGTTTCTGAGCTTTAACCACATTTTACGCTGTTTTGGCATGTTTATCTGCTGCTGGAGTAAGAAATAGGTAAAATTGTGCTGCAGTGACATGAAAACTGGTCACTGGCTTTGCTGTCTAGTTTGTAATTAGCAGTAGTAAAGCTGACTAGTATATGAAGTGAGTTTGGATAGAGTGAATGACTGCTGTTCAGCCAGTTGTCACTCGATCGGGCATGTCATCACCAGCGTGAGGGTAAGAATATTGGCACTAGGTAGTTGCACATGCCCCATTATTGGCAGTGTTTAAGGTCAGGTTTGGTGGGGCTTTGAGCAACCTGGTTTAGTTGAAGGTGTCCCTGCCCATGGCAGGGGGCTTCTACTAGATGATTTTTATGGTCCCTTCCAACCCAAACCATTCTGTGCTATTTATCACCAAGATTAGTTTCTACCCAGTGGAAGCTGGTGTAGAACTTCTGCCTGTGGGGAAAATTTTCTATCTGTCACTGGGTGTTTTCAAGAGCTGTCACTAGTTATGGGTTTTTCAGCACCTCCTACACAACAGAAGTTAGAAAATGAATCTGATCTGTGTTGTTATTGTATCTGGAAACAAATCTCATAGTTTTACCTTTCCGTTATTTCTAATTTTACCTTTTGCACAAAATAAGCTAAACTCAGAAATATTAATATCACTCAACTCGACTTAAAGGAGGAACTTCCCAAAATACTGTTAAGTATTCCCAAATGTGTTAGTGCAGATCAGATATCTGCTCTGTGCTTGTTGTGGTTTAAGGGTGAACAGACTGGAGCGGGGGGACAGGTGGTAAGCCAGGGACCCTGAGGTGACAGAGGGCAGCTGTTACTCCCTTCCCTTGTAACAAGGAGACAGGAAGCTTAGGGGGGCTCTTCCTTCCTGGGCTCTGGAGCATCACCAGCATCTCAGCGCAGCTGGGCCTGACTCCATGTGTGCTGTGCAATCCATCGCCATCCGAGGGTGGGGTTTGTACGGAGTTCTGTATCCTTCTGCCCTTAATATTCCTTTTTCTGTTTTCCTCCTGTTATTCATTATGTTTGTTATAGTCTTAATTTCCAATCTTGGGTAAAGCATATTTCTTTTTCCTTATTCTCCTTTTTATCCTTCCCTGGGAGGGAGAGGAGAAGGGGCTTATCCTGCTCTGTGCTTCTTTTGGGCTTATCCTGCTCTCCGTTTCTTGTGGGCTTGCCTGGAGCCTTTAATGGAGACGTGCTCATTAGGAAAAAGGTGATGCTAACTTAATTTTCTCTAGAAGTATTCATACATAAATAGCAATTAGTATCTGCATTCATGTTCTTGCAGAAAAAGCTTCTTGGCAGGAGTGTGCTTGCAAAGAGGGATCCAAAGATCAATTGTCATAACAAATTACAAATTAGCAATAGTGGACTTTTTAGAGAGAGATTTTACAAACCATATCTACTGTACTGCCATTTGAGTAATACTCGAAGAAGAATTTAGTAACTATTATTTTTGCAACTATTTTTAGACTACACAAATGAGCTTGCTCATGTAACGTGACCTTCACAGCACTGAAGGGCTGATGATTCTTCTCATGTACGCTGACTTGGGGAGAGGCTGTTGCATTGCACCAGGCCATGTAACCAACAGCAGATGTGAGGGGAATTCAGTTGGAATCTCTAGTAAGCTTTGGCATTACCTAAAATTTTTTTTTTTTTTTTTAAATGTAATTCCTACGTTTGATTACTGATGCTTTTTTCATTAGTTCGTGTTTGAACACTTGAAGTTTCCAGTTTTCAGGGAAATCACAATTTCTTTTAAAAGAATGTTAGCTTTTAATTGGTCTGATTTTTAGAGTATGATGGTGTCCTAAATGATGTTGGTAGTAATTACAGTGGTGAGTGCTTGTTGATGTGTTTGGTTTGTTGGTTTAGTTTTGGGGGTTTTGTTTGTTTGTTTGTTGGGTTTTGGTGTGTTGGGGTTTTTTTTTTTTTTGTACTTTCATTTGGAACCATTGGATTTTAAGTAATTCAGGATGAGTTCAAATCTGCCTGTCTGTATCCATCTTTCACATAAGGTGATTTTCTCTAGAAAATTCTTAACCACTCTCCTATTTTTGTCATGTGGATATGTGCTGAGACCAACAACTGGGAACAGACTTCACACTGGTGATTGTCAGGGCCAATACAAACTGAGCGGAGAGGGAAGGACAAGGATGTTTTGAATCATTTCTCCATGTACAGATGTGAGTGAGTTTGGTAGCCTGCTCATTCCTGAGTTGGGTAAGCTACAGGAGATGAACACTGGACTCTTCTCTCTTGGCTGTATTTCACTGGGGAAATTGTCTCATTACAGTTTTAGTGGCATGTACTAACTTTTTAACCTGTCTAGTCTGTATTTATTATCCATCTAATAAAATTTGGATTTTATTGTGAAGAAAACTGATGCTGGGGAGGAACAACCTAAATTTTGTAAGGTGGCATTGCTCTGGTCTTTACATGGATGTTGTAACTGGGACTTGAGCAGACAGCAAGCATGTTATCTGGTACAGACAGTAGTAACTGTCAGTGGCTTCTGTGCCAGGGTTAGCTTAGTGTGTTAACTGATAAGTAAGAGACTTAATACTTTTAGTCCCTTGAAGACAATACATCATTCATATATTTTCTGTGAAATAATTAATATTTTACCTGACGATACTTGTATGTGACTAATCAAGCATTCATTATACACATTTGTATGTATAATCTCAAATATTTCATACTTCACATGGATTTATTTTTTTTTAATATATGAAAATAATTTCCCAAAAATACATGGAGGGGTCTTTGTCATCAGTGCATAGATTGTGCATACTCTAATAGCCTGTCATGGGTTTGCCTTGTACAAAACATTGTAGTTGTTTAAACCATTTCTCTTTTGGTATATTATTTTTGTGGCTGGGTTTTGGTAATGGTAGGATATGGAATATTTTAGGACAAACCGCCTAAAAATGGAGTGAAATTCTAAACCTCCTCTGATAGGAGGACGTGCAGTTTGTTCCAGTTGGAAAATGCATCTCCTCTGGATGATAATCTACTTGAAGGGATTAATAATGTATGATAGCATATTAATGTGATTGTCAGTGTTATGAGCTGGTCTTGTCTTTTTACTATTGTAAGGCTGAAACAGAAATTAGCGGGGATTTTTCCCCTTCAAGTTGTAAAGGTTTACAAGGTACACAAAATATGTTTGATGCTTTAGTAGATCTAGTGGGCTGAAGGGACTGTAGCATCCTCTGTGCAAATGTGTGCCTCTAAGGACAAAGCTGATTTCTGGAAGAACTAAATTTAATATGTATACAAAACACTTCTGTGATCAGTTTTTGCAGTAGTAATTTTGCACCAAGCAAGAAAGAGAAGGAAGATTTTTTGTGTTGCTCTAACCATGCGTTTCATGCTTATTAGCAGTAAGTACCTCAGATCTTGTATGATCTCCAGTATGTAGACTTTTGCATGAACACATTAATGTCTACAGAGACACACGTGCGAACACAGATGTATACTTATATACATATATGTATGGAATAAAAAACCCACGAGCTCCTAAAGAAACAATTAGTCTACTTAAATGTGAGTTTGGCAATTTGTAGTACATCAGAGGTAGCAATCCTGAATCTAGCACTTGACACACTGCACTGTAATATAATTTAGTAACTGTTAAAACAGAAATGCCTTCCCTCGACCCCAAAATTAATTTTATTTTGTTTCATCAAGTGGGCAAGTTTTCCAACTTTTGTATGGGTATGAGTAGCTACTGGTAAATGCACATCCTAAGAGAGGGTGCAGTGTGAAGTCTTGCTTCTGAATGTGAAATGGTAGCTGCAAGTACAAATTTCTGTCAATGTGCAATGCACTAATGGAAGGTGAGCTAAATCTGCAGTGCTCAAAAGTTGCCCCTGGGTTTCAGGTAGCTGAGGTCACCACAGCAGCTCCTGAACCATATCTCTGTGTAGCCACCATGAGTGCTTCAGCGGGAGGAAGGAGACACACTGCTTTCTTCAGCAGTACAGACTTGAACTAGGTTGGTGGGTTGAAATTGCAGGTTCAAAGTAGCTAAATTTTAGCAGAAAGGATAAATTAATTTGGGTGATTATCTCAGGGATTCCAAACTGATTATTTAGAGGTGATCATGGACAATCAGGAGGTTTTCTTCTTGAGCATAAGGTTCAATATCAGGGAATGCAGGAATATGAAACCTTGACAGGGTGTATGTCTGAGATCATGCTCAGCAAAGCTTCTGAGTATGAGAAGCAAGGAGCTTTCCTGGTTTAATTTTATATAAGCAGCTTAATTATGGTGGAGGTTGTTGGGGTTTTTTTCTTCCTTTCTTCAATTATACATCTCAGGGTTTTTTGTGAACAATAATTTTGCATTATTTTGAATAAAAATGGAGCTTGTCTCCAAGATGACTGTTTTAAAGAATAAAGCTTTGTTTCAGCCAAGTAGGTACCGAATCTGTGTTGCTGGTACCTTTAGTAAATTACCTGTCTTTTCAGAATGCCTAAGAGCCTAAGAAAACATTCTCCCAGGAAAGTTAAGAAGGCCTCTTGGGAGTTGGTATCACAGAAATGAAGAAGCTTTTTCTGGGAATGGGTAACGATGAGGAAGAGCTTAGTATGTAGGAAGGTAGGAAGGAGCGCATCTGAATACATAGACTGTCACAGAGACTCCTTGGTTCTCTAAGGCATTGTAGTACTCAATAATAGAAAAGTATGTCACTTTCACTGGAAGATCATGTTTTGTGTTTTCGAAGCTATGGAGTAAAAATATTTATTATTCTAAATGCTGGAAAATAGTTAAGGGATGCTGCAAAAAGATTGCTTTCACCTAACTGGGGAAAGCAAGGTTGTTCCCTGTCTAGTTTAACATACTTAAAAAGTAAAATTACTCTGGAGTAGTAATTGAATTGAGCATGGAGTGCAGCTTCCTTTGCAGCAGAATGCAGCTAAAAATTATTGGCAGAAGACATTCAAGAGGAGTGGAATCTATTTGAAGACAAGATAACTACAGTTATGTAGAACAAACAAAACCAAACCAAACAACAGGAAAAAAACCCCAAACCAATATCTAGAACCACCCTCCAAAAATAGGTAACTGTTTTTACGTACCTAGAATCCTATATAGGATTGGGTTCCTGCTGCAGTAGGCATTTTACACTGCCCTGATAAATGGCATGGATTTGTTTTAATAAGAGTTTTGAACCGAGGAGAGCTAGTTCACATAAAGATTGTATTTGCAAATATAAAAATACAGAATTGACCTGTGATGTCTGTCTGGCTTAGATCTCTGACTCCTTCAGGCAGTGGATGTCATCTCTGTATATTGCTTTGCTCACTGATTGCTCTCTTAAAATAATGAATGTTCCCTTCCCTCCTGCTCCCATATTAGTGATTAAATTTAATTCTATATCAAATCCAATTTGGAAGCTTTTTCCAGTCTGTTTGTCTTAGTCTTTCAGACTGGTATCTTTAGGAACAAGTACCATCTTTCCTGAAGTAGTTTATTTTCTCCTCCTCAGTGTCCTATTGCTTCAATACTAGAATTCAGAACAAAGCCTTATCTCTGAATCTTGCCAATGTTAGCTATTGTCATCTTTCCAAAACATTGATTTCAGATTCTTACAGTAGTAGCCTGTGTTCAAATTCTTCATAGGCAAGTGAATCATTCGGGGTTTTTTTTCTGGTCATTAAAGATGGAGAAAACTTAGTAGAAATGTATGATAGCAACTGTCTGGCATAGCACACAGGCAGAAGTAAAAGCTTTTGACAGCATTTGCAGAGGAGTCTAAGGAGAATTGTCCGCTGTGCACTGTTTTGGAAAGGAACACAGAGTTCTTAATTTCATTAAGTTCAAAAATTTTAACTCTGTCAAGATGAAAGTCAAGTAAAATCTATTTTACTGGGGTTCAAAAGAAGTAAAGATATTTGCAGTTCTGAATACTTCAATCCACTGTTCTGCTGCAAAGGAAAAACAAGAGCTAAAAAGGACTAGAAAACACATACCAATTATGTGGATCCAAACTTTCTAGTTTTAGCTACCACAGAAGTGGATTTGTGATTTGAGAATATGGTGAGTTTCAGTTAAAGAACAGAAACACTCCATTTTCTTTTTTTCGTTTGGATCATGTATTGTTCAAATCTAATTATTTTACTCGGTTAAAATTGGGCCACTCCAGAATAGAACTATTATATATTAATTGGTTTCTGTCTCTCTGGGTTGCTACTGCAAGCGTGAATACACTGAAACACTTGGTCTTTTGAACTTACCTAGGAGCGGTACCCTGATGTATGACCATCTCCAGTGCTTAATACTCCAGTTGACCTGGAGCTCCTGCTGTGGTTTTTTGGAGCTTCTTTATGCCTGGTGCAATATACTTAAATCATCTCAGCTTTGACAGTGAAAACTCTGCTTATTGTTTAAGTTTTCACTCACAATGTTACTGGTGATCCCCTGCTCTGATAAGGTACACTCTGCTGTAGGAATAGCTGCCTTTCTGCCTTGGTCTGCCACTCTTCAGATATCAGACCCAGGGGAGCTCCAAGCTTTAAGCTGTTTGGGTAATGTGGCTACCCAAGGGTCTCTGCACCACGAACTTTGCGGTCTACAACAGCTCAGTTGGGCTGTTATCCAGACAGTAATTCGGAGTACAATTTCTCTAATCTTCAGTGATTTGAACATGAATATAATATGGCAAACACTCCCAGCTTCATTAACACTTGAGATTATTGATCTAATGTTACTTATGTGACAAGGAACTGTCTATGATCTAAATGGGGAAAAAATACAGGAAATAATGTAAATATTTCTGTGTATGTTCTCCATGGATATCAAGGAACTGTGTACATGTTGAGCATGTAGAATATCCCAAACTCGCACTTCAGTGAAATTAACGGGATCTCGGTGCACAGTACCAGTATGTGGCTTTCAAGTTTCTTAATTCCACGAGACTAGACTACTGTTTACTTTGATTTTATTATTTGCTTTATCATAATAATTCTTTCTCACATTAATTTGGGGTTTTTTTACATGAGATTGAGAGTGGGTAGGGAGAAGTTGTTGCTTAAAAAAGAAAATACCTAGAAAACTAATCCTAAATTCAGCATTACATAATACCATTTTCTTTTGGATTTTGAAGCTATTGCAGAAAACTTGTAATTCAGAATCATGGAATCCTGAAACTGCCTATTTGAGGATTATTATTATAAATATTTCCTTTTAATCACATTAAGTTGCACAAAATCAGATCTTAGTCCTGTTCTTTTGATTTGCTACTTTTCATCTCCTGTATTTATAAAATTCTGTGAAGTTTGAGCAAGAGGTTAGCAGTTCAAAATCTGTTATCTGTCTGTAGTTGGAAGACTATTACCGTGGGAAAACAGCAGAAGTTACCAGGCCATTTAGTTGTAGCAGAAACTATAGGGCTATAATAGAAGCATCTTTCTTAGTTTTTTTTCTTTTTTTTTTCCTCTTGAAAATTTATTATAATTTTAATAAATATTTTATCCCTTCTAAAACTAAATTAATGTTTTTCTTTTAGCACTGTCACTGCTGCTATACTCTGCCTTCAGAGCATTTTCAGTTCAGTTCTTTAATTCATCTTGAAGGAGCTGAATGACCTTGGACCTTCCTACAGGCTGTATATGTGGTATCTGCAGTTTTTTCCAGCCTGTGAAACTACTTATTTTATGGATTTCTTTTTAAATGTTATAGTGTATTATGTTGATGAATTAAGTAAATCTTTAAAGTTTGGTTACTTCTTGTTATTTTAGGCATTGGATCAAGACAGAACTGCACTACAGAAGGTGAAAAAATCTGTGAAAGCAATATATAATTCAGGTCAAGGTAAGACAGTGATTTTAATTTTACATGAGAACCTAAGAATTTGATTTTGAGAAGTGTCTTGCAATTTATCCTGTTAAAGTGTAGAGTGTAAGAGATGCTTATCAGTTAGGAGTGTTTGGACTTCAAAATTATCTTTCTTTGCTTCTGATTATACATCAGATTAAAGTGCCTAGCAGTTCCTTCACCCTCATGTTCCTTCTGAAAGGCCTCTAGGAGAATTCCCATGGGTAAATTTTCCTGCTCTCAGAACATTTCAAATAGTTACTTTCGACTAGAACAGTGACAAGATGGTGTCCTAGACTGAATTTATGGAGTGCACTTCAAAGTGAAATAAGAAAGAGAACTTGTTAAAAAGTTAAATAAGTAAGTAGAAATATCTACAGGTAGATGCATTTGTTTCTTCAGCACATGCTCTCCCCTCATAATATTTGCAATAAAAACAATATATTTCCCTTCTTACCTAAAATAGTGGAAATTTATCATCATTTTGCTTGTTTGAAGACATTTCTTAGTGTTTATTGGAGCTATAGCAATAACTTTGATGAAAGGATATGTAGCTGGAATATGAATTGATAATTAGTTTGAGTTCAGTAACAAATAATCATCAATACATCATTTAGGTTTTAACAACGTTACAAAGCGTACCTGGCTTCTGCCTCTGTTTCTCTTAAGGTCTGAAAACAGTGCCAAAGGTAGATAAGGTAGCAGAGATGTTTACCTTCCAGCCACCATCTGGCTGTGAATACTGGATTTTAGAAAATCCCGCTTCCTATTCTCTAGCAATAATGAACAGCTCAGCAAATCCTTTCCTTATGCAGAGCCACTTCTGAGGAGTCTTAGTTTCTGTATTGTTTTGTGTATTGTCCCATTAACTCGCGTTTATGGACATGGGGAGGGGTTTAATGTATTGCAGATTCTTAACTTTTCTCTTTTGCCAATCACTAATATAGTTGCTCTTCTAGCACTATGTTTTAATAGGTTTTTCTATAACTTCAGTTGGTGATGAATGTTTTCCCAATAGACTAAGTCTGTTACAAAGTGAGAATAGTATTTGGCACATGCGTATTTATTTTTGTGCTGTTAGAAGTATTCAGATGCTCCAAACAGCTTTTCCATTTGAAAGTACCTACTTACTGAATTCCCAAACTGCTGGAAACTGTAGAAGACATATATTTCCAAACAGGTAGAATGTTTTCATAAATTATACTAGGGATTTTAGCTATTGTTTGTTTGAATCTTGTTTTCAAAGCCTGGAATTAGACCATACTATACCATGAACTTGTCACATTGAGTAAAAGCAATAAAGACTGGTTAATGTTTTTAATTGGCTGCCTCTGCACTTAAAAAGGGCCAGAGATAGTTAAGTAACTGTTTTAATCTTTTTTTCTTTCTTTTTTTATTACTTTTTTTTAATTGAGTCTTATTTCAAAGGCACAAATTAGCGTGAGTTCTTTTGGATAAAGCAAGCACTGCATGTAATACTCTAGCTCCCTCTTCAGAATGCTGCTGTCATAGCCTACATGATAATTTGCAAAAGTGTGCACAGGAGGCACACTTCCTGCAGTTACAGATAAACATAAAATAGGATTTGTAAGAGCAAGACTAAAAGCATGTTATACGTGTCAAACCTCGTAAAGAATAAATATTAAATTGGTGACTGAATTGAAACTCCAATGCATTTTTCCTTCTTGTACAAAAAGGATTCTTAAGCCAGATGTTTTGTTATGCTTCAGTGATGAAAGGGGGTATCGTTGATGTTTAACTTCAGGTAAAACATTAAAACCAGCTGTAAAATACATTGTTGTTTATCAGTTCAAGAAAAAAATTGGTGACTGTTTTTGTATTTCAAAAGAAAATCTCTTAACTACATTTTGAGAACTCAAAATTGGAATTTTATTTTACAAATGTAATTGTTTGCTAGAAGGTGGGACCATAT
Organism: Ceryle rudis; assembly: GCA_033439905.1. NCBI lineage: Eukaryota > Metazoa > Chordata > Aves > Coraciiformes > Cerylidae > Ceryle > Ceryle rudis. The sequence continues at coordinate 33,397 of JAAGNO010029404.1, forward strand.
TTAAACTACTACAGTAGGAAATGTTTTCGTATTTTTTTTAAACTCCTCTGCTTCAAAATCTCCTGTAAGAGCTCTAGCTCCACTGGTGAGAAATGGTTTTTCAGGAGCAATAGTATTTCTTCTCTCTTCAGTTCAGTAATTCAGTTCATACTTTACCGAAAGTCATAGTTAGGATTTTTTTGGTTGTATTGGCTTTGTTTTTTGTTTAGGTTTTGTTTTTTTGCCTGAAGTAACATTTGAACAGCAACATTCACACAATGCAGTGGCTCATACAGAATTCCTCAGAATCTCCTAGCCCTCTGGTGTGTTGGCTTATTCCTCTTCACTGCTGAATTATGAACTGCAAGGGACTCCCTTCTGTTAGGAAGAGAGCTTAAACGTCACCCAAATACTTCTTGCCTTTTGTACACATCCCTCACCCATTTGTCTTATATAGATTTTGATCTACTGCTGTGCAAAAGAAAACTTACCAGCACAAAAACATGGAAATCTTTTAGAAAGGTCCCATCTCTTTTTCCCTATCTGGAAGTGCTTGTCATGAAACCAAATGAGACATACAAATTGATATCTCTTTTTCACCAATCTTCCTTATCTGGCTTGCTGATTATTTCTGGCATGACAGATTGCATCAGTAAGTAGGATCCCATTTTTCATGAATGGTACTTGAATTTAATGGATAATCTGTTCTGACCAGTTTTGCTGTAACATTTGGATTGAATTGTAGCAGCAATAGATTGCACAATTAGTTTTGTGGTAGGTTTTTCAATAGCTCTTTTTCATTAGCTCTCTAGTATAACTCCCAAATATAGCCAAAAGAATTTACACGATGGAGAAAAAAACCTGGTCCATGCAAAGGTATCGAGCTGGACCAGCAGTCGACATGGTCTCCCCCAGTGATTGACAGCAGATGCTTGAGGAAGTAGAAAACTGGTGTGAAGATGGAGTGATATTTTTATCTCTTCTTTTAACACTTTCTCAGCTCACAGTGTTATGAATGTCTGGAATTAGGTACCTGAGTCAGGACTGATACTGTGATGCCTGATACTCCTTGACAGACTTCTACAATCCATTATCTAAGGAATTTAAATTCATGTAATTCTTTATTATTTCTGGTCTTGCATCAGTCTAGTTAAATCCTCCCTTGTGAAGTTGTCCCCTGCATGCTCTTCAGGCCTTGAGTCCCCTGAGAATGAGACTGGCCCTTTCCATATCTCAAAGCTTTGGCCTCAAGCCCACCAGAACGACTTACTTGGTGTGAAATTGAGGGACTTTTGCATGTTCTGGGCCATGAGAGTTTGTAGGGGGCTTTGAAGTGCCAAGTTTGCTAGTGTAGTGTCAGAGGACTTTTTAGTGTATGAATCCAGACTTGATTCGGTGTCATCCATTGCATCTCTTGAAATAGGTTTCTGGATTGAGTTATTTCCACAGTCACCCTCAGCATCCCCCTTCTGACTCAGTGGCCCTAGGGGGTTTTGAGAGTGGGTGGTTTTGTTTGGTTTTTGTGGGGTTTTTTTCAGAAACTATCACATTTAATCATCCTTCAAATCATCTTTCTTCAAAATGGCAGCATAAACTTTTCTTTTTAAACAGGGAAGGGAAGTGAATTTCGGGCAACAAGGACAGGAACAGCACATAATATTAAGGGTTTAAGCACGCTGTGGCAATGCTTTTATGTTGTTTTATTGCACGTTGTCTAATTTCTGTTGTTCAACTTTTTTTTTTGCTTAGTACTGAATGTCGAGGTGATGTAACTCCAGAACCTTCCTTTACAATATCTAGTTACACAATTGTTTCTTATACTAGTGTTTTCCCTCGTGTTTTATGCTACTTAATGCACACTTTCATACATTGACTATTCAATGTGAGGTTCCGCATCTAACCTGGGAGCTGCCCAGGTACAAGCCTGTTACCATGGACTCTGCACAATTAATGGATTTATGCAGAGACCTTTAGGGTGAGATACATCTGACTGCCTCTGCATTTGCATTAGGATGAGCTGAGCTGTAACTTTTCATACGTTGAATATAAGGGGAAGGGGTAGACCCCAACTCCAGTACAGGTATCTTCGTTGCAGAAGTTTTGTGTTTGGACAGATCAACCTCACCTCTGGAGTCAGCTTTTGTTTCTATTGCCCAGAACAGAGTTTATCATTCTGAATCTTATTTCCTAACTCATTTGTATGCTGTTAAGCAACGTTTGCCTTATCACTGTTTCATACAGGACTTCACTGGTGACCTCCTTCTGTTGAGAAAATTAACTCTTTATTCTTTTCTTTCGCCCACCTCATCTTTTTGACATGTCTTCTGTGTGAGGCTCATCCCTCTTTAGTTTGCTTAGTTCCTTTCAGTGTTTTGGTGAGGGACAGACCTTCTCAGAAATGCAAAGAGATCATTTAATGTGGATTTCCTCTTCCCATGGGCTTGTTGATAGCCTGGAGGGGGAGTTTTGGAAGTAAAAACTTCTTTTTATAAGACCCATGTTTCTTGTTTGACAGTTTGTATGTATCCACATGTCCACCAATTGTGTTCTGCGCTGTAGTTTCTACAGATTTGCCTGAGGAGTGTATAAGCATTATTGCTCTGCTGGTGCGTACTTGAGTTCTCATTTCTCTCTGCAGCTCCTACTAAAAATAGCTATTAGATTTGCTTCTCATTCTTCCTGTAGTATTGAGGCAGTTATAAGTAAGAGGGTTTTACTTTACCGCTATATAATTTGCCTATTTTATTCTTCTGTATGTGTGTCTAAGTGACTTGCCATCGCTCATTTTGTCAGCTTTCATGAATTCTAGTGTTATTACTTATATTTGGTATAAATCCTCTGAAGCACAGTTGAAAGAAAATTCTTCCATCAGAACTTCTTCAAGCACTTCGGTGATGTAAAACGCAGATGTAAAAAGAAGTCCTTTACCTTTCTGGGCTGGCTTATCTCTCACTGCATTTATACCACAAAGATCTAGAGGACCTTGCAGACTTGCTGAGGAAATTTCCTTGCTCTGGAAATATTCAAAAGAGGCTTTTATTACCATTCCCATCAGCAAATCAGTCCAAATAGGAATATGGTGGTCCAATACTATTTTTTTTCTATTATTTTCTTCATTAGATTTCAGCTTTGTGAAGGATGAAGTGAGAAAAGATGCTTTCTTATTTCAAATAACTTCTTTTGCCATCCTCTTTAACCGTGACAGTTTCTTGCTTTTTCTAAAGTCTTTCTAAGTCTTTTCATGTGTGTTTTTTCCATTCATAAATGCAGCTTGGCTCTGACCTGGGTTGTTTTTCCTCTGGCTACCCGTGGAACAAAGCCGTTTTATAAGTGCAGCATAAAAGTAGCTTCAAGTTGACCAGGATTCTGAGTTGCGATGCTTCTTTTTTGGACTTAACCAGATATGCAGAAGTAATTCTCAGTATTTAGACATTCTTTGGGATTCTTTGGGTGTAATTTGAGTGTAATCAATGACAGGAAGGATTTGTATTTGAGCATTTTTCCTCTGTAAGCTATTTAACTCTTTTTTTGTTCGGTGTTTGCAGGGCAATATATGTGAGCAAAACTGGTTTAGACAAAGGAAAGTTAAGGCTGTAATTTTAGTGATGTGTTTTCTAGCTCCAGTATATAAAGGCTTTTCTTTAACCCTTCTTCACAGTATTCAATCTTCAATTTCCTTACTTCCTATGCACAAGTAGACATGACTTTCACTGGGATCAGAAGCATATGCTAAAATTCTGGTAACTTTTGAATGAGAAATAAACATAGTAATGAATGTTGTGGCTTTCAGTGAAAGTACAAATTCTTTGTATGCCTTGGGAATCTTATTGAAGTCTTCTATCTTTGTCCTGGGAAAAGTTTACCACAAGGCGACTTTGGGCACAGACAACTTCAGGTGACTGCCTGGGGCAGCAGAACAAGGTGGGATTCAGCCCTGGGAACGGCTGAACTTCCGCAGTGCTTGGGGCACAGAAATGTGCTCCCTGCTTCTGGTGAGTACTGCTGTGTAGCAAAAAGCTGCCATGGCGGTCATTCCTTCCCTGACTGCTTGGACCTGCACTTTCAGAAGTTTGTATTATTTTCCCTTCACCTTAATCCTCAATATACATTACAGTGCAGAAGTAAGCAGTGACACAAAATTGCTCTGCACTGAGCCATACCTGGGTTTTCTCAAAACAAAGGTGAATTCTGTGCTGTGCTTCTCAGAGCTGAAGGTGTGGATTGTGGAGGAGATGCCTGTCTTTCAGCTCAGCAAATCTCACTGCGGTGTCCAGGCCAGCTGCTTTATACTACATCTGATTTTCTGTAGAGAGGTCCTCAGATGGACTCGGGTAATGGCTGTTTTGCCAGATCCTACTGGGTAGAAGATGGTTAGTGAGGCCCCTGTCTCTGCCCATAGCCCCTTTGAAGGGGACTGCCTTCTTCAGTGGGTGCAGAACCTGTCCTTAATTGTCCATGTTTCTGGCACCTCTTGAGGAGCTGCTGAAGGAGGAGGATGTCTGTCTGGGGAAGCTGCTCTATATTCATCCCAATGCTCAGCTTTGTCTACGATATTGAGAAGACATGAGCCAGTTCTAGAAGGCAAATGTTACTTTGTACGTACTGCCGTCAGTGTTTGTGCCTCACTGTCTACAGTTATTTAAGTCCTTCCTGCCTGCAGTACTTGTACCTAAGGAAGTGAACATTGTCATGCACATTATAGCTTTCTTTATGCAAAGGGAATTCTATTGGGACTCTAGGAAGTCATTTCTGTGTTTGCATGAGGCATCTACAGGGAGATAAAAGCATGTTCTTTGCTCTGAGCATGTCAGTTTTTCTGTGTTGCATTTTAGCAGAGGCAAATTTGTAGATGTAATTTTTCACCTATGTGCCTTTAAGGTCAAGTAGGAAGCTACTTTAGCTCTTCAGTAGGAAATATTTTTTAAATCTTTTATAAGATTTACATTGATACTTACAGAAAAAAATGAAAAAAATGATTATTATTACACAGTACTTGTCTTTTGTGTGTATATGTGTGGTAATTACAGAAATATTCCTTTTACCTCCTAATCCAAGCCTCGTCTCTAGATGTAGGTGAATTGCAATCTGGGATTCTTGAGAATTTCCTATATATTGTTTCTAGGACAATGATCTGCTTCCTGCTTCCTCTTTCTTACTGGGAAATTGTTTTGCCTGTTCACAGATAAAGGGAACAGTCGTCTTCAGCAATTTTTCAATCTCTTTACAAAATTATTTCTCAACATAGCACTTAAAATGAAGAGTCTAGGAAATACTGTGGGGTGAGAATTGTTTCACAGGGAAGGACAGAGGTTCTGTGATCTAGCAGGATCCGTGTTCCATTATCCTTTCTTTTCCTCCAGCACAGTTGGGTGCATTTGAGCTTTATTAGCTCAGGACTGCATACGCCAAAGCTCCTTTGTAGACAAAATCTTCTGAGTGTGTTTATTCAACAGCTTTTACATAAAAACAAAATGCATATTTTATTTTATAGTGGTTTCCTTGGTTTTAACGCTAAGCTATTTGATTGCAACCGTATGCTTTTGGAACAGTTTTATTAAAAACATACTGTTTGAATTACAACTCCATATTAACATATGATTAAATATTTGGCCTTTTGAAAACCTCAGTATTAATGTCTTGTTTTAGAATATAATTTGTCTGATATGTGGGATTTGGGATTTGGTTTTGGTAAATAAACGTTGTGACTTTTGTTTTGTCCTTTTTTCACTTTTTTTTTTGAGCTTTAGTGCAGTGTTAGTACCCGTAATTCCTTGGAAGTGTAATTGTTCAGCTTTACATCAGCTCTTAGTTAATGTGAAAGTAGATTCATGTATTGTGCGATGTTATCCATGAGCCTTGTTTGAAACTTACGTCATCTTCCACCTCCCTCCCCACCCCATGTAATTCAAATGCTCTCGGGCAGCATGACAGTTTGAAGAATGTAAAACTTGTGAGTCTTTTAGGGAAAAACATGGTACCTGTTGGCAACTATTCTTTCTTCCACATGCCCCCTTTCACTGCATAGAATTTGTGCCAGTTGGAATAGCTCTGCAGTTTTGTTTCTGTGGCTTACAGAAAAAAAAAATGTGGTAAGATTACAAAACTCTAATTACAGTGAAACGTTGATTTAAACCCAACAATATTCCTCTAAGAGAGATGGAGGTGATAAATTGTGTCCCAGAGGTCTGTAGTGGCAAACTTTCTGTTTAAAGGTGCTAAAATGGAAGCAACAAAAAATATCCAAACGGATGCCGGAAAGAAAAGCAATAGAAGCACAAAAACCATTTCAAGCACAGTGTTCTATAATTCATAATTTATTTCATCCTTGAGTTAAGGATTTTGCTCTCTTTGACTGGCTTCCATTTAATCTTCATGGTTCTAACCTTTCTGTATTTTTTTTCATAGTTTGCTGTTAAATACATTGGAACGAGTCTTTTGGCTGTATACAAATACACATTCCATTTGGTGGGGTAACTCAGTTTTACAAAGCAGGTGAAAAGTGAATCTTGGGCTGTAAGGCATGTTTCTTCTTTTGAACTTGCAGTCAGATTCTCACTTGGTCTCCTTAGTTTTATCTCTGATACCATTGACTTATTTTGTTCTATAAAAGTGTCCTACATTACAAGAAAAATTGGCATTGCAGAAGACAATTATAAATTCCTTTGTTGATTACAAAATAAACACATGTATTTATATTGTTTGATTGACCTCTTATTGATCTAGTTAATAACTACAGAGTTCTCTTAATTTATGTATTACAGATTCAAGCAGCTGATTTAAAAGAAGCACGTATATGTCTATTGCTAAATAATTCCTTTTAATATAAAAATTATTGTAATTTTCAGTAAATGCATTAACTTGTGGCTCTTTTGAACATACTGTTAGATGGTTTGTCAGTATGTTGCAATGCAAAAGCTTATAATAATAATGGACTGTCTATGAGAAAAACTTTCTGACTTCTAATTTTTCTTTGCAGATCATGTTCAAAATGAAGAAAACTATGCACAAGTACTAGATAAATTTGGAAGTAATTTCTTAAGTCGGGATAATCCAGATCTTGGCACAGCTTTTGTGAAATTTTCCACACTTACTAAAGAATTATCAACGCTGCTGAAGAACCTGGTGAGGAGTTTCAGATTTTCTGTTTTTCCAAAATAAAGTGCAATACAACACCTGCATGATCCTGATGACTGATGATTATTTTAGAGATGTTTTCAGTTTTTTCAAAAACCAATACAATAATTTCTGCAGACATTCTCTCTAAAGAGTGTTATTACACACTGGCTGCATTTGATTTGTTAATTGGCAGTTCTGTAGAGAAATAGAGTTGTTGATACATCACTTGAGGCGTTGTTCTCAAGTGATTGATGGTGTTATTTATCTCTTCTTATGGACCTTAATTTACATCATTCCCTGACTTGAAGTCTTTCCAGTTAAAATTTCATTATGGCTATTTTTGTCTAACCTCAAAAAGAGAAGCTTTCACTTTTTGGAAGAAAAGTAGCAATCTAGGGAGTGTGCTTAAATGGTGTTAGTAGTCCATTCTTGCTGTGCTATGCAAAGTGCCCACTGCTTATGTGTTAGGCTTGTGAAGCTGATCTAAAGGTTTGTCTTATCCAAAATTTGTCTTGGGCCTTTTGCTTCTGAAAGCTACATAATAAAAGTGTAGTCATAGAAAATATTTTTGAAAACTGAAAGTAATGAAACCCCATTTCTTGTGAAGTTGTGTTTCATGGGTTTGATAGTTGTTGTATTCAGAAGGTGGTAGCTTCAATTCTATGTTTTTTCTTGTAACTTGGCTTATCTTCAAGTTTTTTTTAGTGTGTAAAGTGTAAGTAATATCACAGGCTTTCTTTCCTAGAGTGCCTAGCACAAGTATAACTGCTTTAGGTCACACCAGATACCCATATATCTGTGTAGCCGTAGCTTGGCTTTGACAGTTACTCAAGAGAGAATCTTCAGGAAAGAGTGTAGGATGAGAGGAACCATCCAGGGTTAACTTCTGTACTGTGGTTATGAAAACAGTCTTCATCTCAGAGATGCTGGAGGTGGTGGCAGTATCTTTTGCTTTGTAGTCCTTTTTCAGTAATATCTCCATGAAATTGTCCAAGGATTTCTTGAGTGGATGCTATGCTTGGCACAGAATGTGGTGCATTCCTCCAGAATGCTAAAATGAATTGCTCTCTGAAATTTCAATTCTGTTTCTTTTGAACCTGATCCTTTCATTTATTTTTCCCTGATTCTTGTATCTTACAAGAAATGTAAGAATTTTCCTTGGTTTTCCCAGGAATTTACAGATAGCTATCACTCCTTTCCCTTCCTCTGTAACATTTTTAGCTGAGTCTTAGCTGAGCTGAATACATAACTTGGATTGTCCTCAGTCCTTTCTATGTCTTAGTACTATTGCACCCCTTTTGTAATTTCATTCTCTGAGTGGTGTTACAAGGTTCTTATGCAGCTCTTCATACCTGGCGTTTGCTTTGCTACCCTGAATAGCTTTAGTATCAGCAGACACTCTCACCTGACCCCTCTGAGATTCACTTATAAATATCTCACTGCAGAGGCCCTAACAACACTTAAAACTCCTGACCTCTCGTACTTATTTCTGCTTTCAGAGTCTTACATCTTCTTCATCACTTACTTATGCATGTAAGGATGATCATGCTTCCCCTAATGAACCTTGCTTTCTCTCAGAGCTTTGCTCCAGCCTGTTACCTGGATCATTCTTCAGCTGTTTCACTGTTGGCAGTTTTAAAGACAAGTAGATAGACATGAGGGACCTGCTTTCCTCTGTAAAGACTTGTCATTCTGGGTTATTTTGGCCTCCTTTAATCTTAATTTAGCACATAATTAAAAATAAATCATTTAAAATGTGTGTTAAAGTTCAGTTTGAGGACAATTTGAGACTGGAACTCAAGTTTGCTGGTAGCTCTCTGGACCTCATCTTTACTTGCAGGACTTCCAAAGAAATTTTCAACTTCTTTCAACTGGTAAACAGTATTTATTTATTTACTTATGTATTTAAAGTACTGCTGATTGAGAGGAAAAAGCTCTTTTAAGAAGCCACATAATGTTCAAAGCAACATTATACTATTTCAGCTCTACTATGAAGCATTTTCTACTTAATTTCTTCTTGGTAGGATTTAAAATAGTCTGTTCCCCAATTTACTTTATTCAGAAGTCTCAAATAGATAATAAGCTTATTTTACAAATGTTTCAGTGTTCTAAACCCACTTTTTTCTTACCTTTCCTTTCTGCAAGAGAGATAATTCTGCTTTTGTTGAGACACTGTTTTCTTAAGTATAATTCTGATTAATAGAATTATGCTGAAAAGAAATAATAATTTTAATATCAAAATAGAATTTGAGGTCCAGTGAAAAAGCAGTTGAGAGGAGGACTGTATAATGTCACTGATAAAGCCCCACACCAGGCACTGAGGCTTATGTTAATAAAATTAATTGCAAAACTGGCAGTAGGTATTAAGATGAATGGCAAGCTAATAGGCTTTTTTTTTTTTTTACATAGAGCAGATTGTTGCTGACTTATTTAATAAAAGTACAGTAAAATAATGAATGGCCTTTAAAGGCAGGAAGACAACTAAGGAATAGAGCTACACAGTAGGCAACAGAAGAAATACTTCAAAAAATAGGATCAGTTCTTACTAAATCTTTTGAACTTAATTTATGATTCATTAAGTATTTTCCTAGGAATTAGGATCTGTGTTTCATAAGAAGCAGGACAGAGAGTAAAGCATTTTCTTCTGCATGAAGAAATTATAGAGTGATCACTTCAAAGAGTGATCTTCACTTACTGTGATCGCTCAGTATGAAGTAAAGCCAGCAACTTGTATTACTTATACAACTTTTGGAAACCACCTGCAGACAAGGTCAAGAACAAAAGCATATCCATTAATCATTTTAACAAAACCAAATAAATTGCTGTGGAAAATTTTACTATAAACTGTTGATGTTATCACTTTAACATCTGAAACGTAAAATTTATAAATATGAGGTTATATTTCTGAGGGGTTGGTGTTGTTATTTTACAAGAATGGCACACAATAACCACTGCTGTAACATTTAGTAAATTTAATTACGTTGTGATTGGCTGTTGTCAATCTCAAATGATCTACATTTTCAGTAATCTCAAGAGTGTCCCTCCAAAGCTGTTTTTTCTGGTTTTTACTACTTCTACCTCCTTTCCTGTTCCAGGTTTCATTCTTTATGTTGTAATTCATTATAGTAGTGCATTAAAAAACTGTAGGGAGCTTTGTGTATGTCAAACTAAGCATGGCAGTAGCTTTAAATTGATCTGCATAAGATTTTAGAAGAACTTTTGGAGCCTTGCAGACCTTGCAGATTACTTGTTGGGTTTTTTTGTTTGTTTGTTTGGGTTTTGTTTTGGTTTTGTGTTTTGTTTGTTTGTTTCTTGGTTGGTATTTTTTTGTGCAAGAAGCAAAATAAAGATCACAGAATTGCTCAGGCTGGAAAAGACCTTCAAGATGAAGTCCAACCTCAACACAACCCTACTACCCTAACTCTAACAACCCACTGCTAAACCATGTCCCTGAGCACCACATCCAAATATTTTTAAACACATTCAGGGATGGTGACTCAACCACTTCCCTGGGGAGCCTGTTCCAGTGTTTAACAACCCTTGCTGTAAAGAAGTTTTTTGGCAGTAATCTTTAGGGTACCTTAAAGAAATCCTTTCTGCCCCCAGGGTATTTGGAGAACAGATCAAGTCTGGGATTTCATCTTTTCAGTTAAGGATGGATAGTGAGTCTAATGAAGGAAAAGATGTTATTTTAAACGTAGTGGATGTAGTTGTTGTGATAATAATGACATGATAGAAGTTGCTTGTAAGTTGATAAGAGGCCCTGGCTCTTAAATCAGCAGCAAATGCACACAGGTCATGCCTTATTTCATTACAACTTTATTTTATGCTGATGAATGAAGTAAACCATGACACAAGAGTGAGATTTCTTTGTTTGTTTTGTTTTTTTGGTTTGGTTCGCTTTTCTTCTTTTATGTGCATGTATTTAAAATTGCATAATGTCACTTCTGAAAAATCAAATATTTAATTTTTCATACATGTGTCCTGAATATCTAATGAGTTTGTGAATGAAATATTATACCTGGAATGGAATATGATACCTGGAGAACCTGTTTGAGTCATCATTTTGATATTCTCATCTGTATGAATCATCTATTTCACAGAAGTCCCTTACAAATTCATTTCATGGACTACTATTTGCTCAGAAGACCTTATAGGAAAGGGGAGTTGGTTCTGCTATGTATATACATAGCAGACTAAAAACACTAATGTAACACTTGCCTGCACCTTTGGTTTACAAGTAGGTGTGTTGTCTTGAAACCTTCCTGTTCTCCTTATCCTCCCTTAGCAAGGAACTGAAGGATTCATGGAGTATTTTGGGGTAGAAATGAAGGGAAGAAGAAGGAGAGGCATCAGACTTCACTAGACTGGGATAACAGTGACACACATCTCCTTCCTGTGATCATGACTCTTCAGGAACCATACGCATCATATGTTTTCAGATAGTATCGCAGCAGTAGGTTTTCCTACCCTCAGACTCGCAAAGACAAACAGAACATTTCCACAGACGTGGACTTAATGGCATGAAATTTAAACTCTCGAGAGTTTAAGGAGATGTCAGATTTCCACACTGGAGAAGGAAAGGAACAGTCTTCCCAAATAGTTGGGAATAATTAAAGAGCTGATGCCTCGCCTTGCACCTTCTGTTTGTGGTTGAATTAACATGTGCCTTGCCTGTTATCTGCCTGTAGCAGGTTCCTGCTTCTGACTCAGAAGGCTGTAAGGAACATTTGTTCCAAAATCTAATTTGCTTCCTAAATAATTAAGCAGTATTCAATTATTTGCTTTGAGAGACTGAAGGTTACCTTGAGGTGCTTTCAGAACTTGGCTTATGCGCTATTTTTAAAATTCTGGGTTTATATCACCCTATATAAATAAATATTAATTATAATGCTTCTATGTCTGATACAAGTGAATGTTTCCTAATTGTTCCCGACTTGAATTTACTATTAATTTAGAAATGTTGAGGTGATTTCCATTTTATTAGTGCAGTTAAGACTTGTTGGCAGTAGTTTGATAACAGTAACTCTTTTGGAATGATAACAGTATAATGTTTTTCTTTTTAGCTCCAGGGTTTAAGCCACAATGTTATTTTCACTTTGGATTCTCTCTTAAAAGGGGACTTAAAAGGTGTTAAAGGGGTAAGTGTTGAAAACTAATTTCTTAGAGAACTGTTTTCCAGTCAACTGTATCATGATCATTTTCCATTCGCGCATGAGATTATTTCTGATGTTGGCATCCATTAATATTCTGTTTGTAGTCCAAAGAACAAATTCAGAATTGGCGTGAATTAGAATTGCACTGTAAATTCTTGTCTTAACATGCACAGGATAGCAATATTATAAAAGATTCAAAAATAGTTGGTTTTCCAACTGCTGTCTGAAAAGTTTTAAAAGAAAATAGTAGGTTTTTATTGCTATTTATAACTTAAGATATCTTAACTCCAAAGACAAAGTTTTAAGAATTATCTAAACAAATTTTCTGTTTCCTAAGGACCTAAAAAAGCCTTTTGACAAAGCCTGGAAGGATTATGAAACCAAATTGTAAGTATTTTTCTCCTTCTTTATTTTTTTTTTCCTTTTCTTTCCTCTCCCGGTCCCAAACTACGCGCTGTGTCTGTGGATGTAAATACAAAGACATCTTTTCTGTAAATCTCTTCTGCACTAATAGAAAACATTTTTTATGTGCTCTGTGAAATAGCTAAAATGCCTGCCCAGTGTTTCTTTAGTGTAAAGAAGATACTTAATGCTTTGATACTGAACATTGTATTGTGGAGAACTCAGGTGATATTTACACACATTCTTATAACCATATACATAAAATCTATCAGTAGAAGAAACTGTGATTTGTATGTTGTCCTGTGTTGCAGATGTACATGTTTTTGAGAGGCAAGAATTTAGTGCATTTGGTAGAACTTCTAAAACATTTCTGGTTTTAAAAATATTTTTTTGATATAATACCTGTCTTCTGTGTAAATACCTGGAAAGAATGAGTTATAAAAATAGAAAGCTGGAAATAAGTAGTATCATAGTTGCAGAACCGTTAGTGAAATGGTTCAGAATGCTCTCCAGGAAGTGATGGGCAGTTGCTTTATTAGAATACAAGGACTCTCACGAAGGATTTGGTATCATAGAGGAACTCATCTTCATTTTTTTCCTAAATATTACTAGATCACATGATAGTAGAAGAAATTCTCTAAAATGTTTTCTAATTAAAATTTCAGTACAAAAATTGAAAAGGAAAAAAGAGAACATGCAAAACAGCATGGGATGATAAGAACTGAAATAACAGGTGCTGAGATAGCAGAGGAAATGGAGAAGGAAAGGCGGCTATTTCAGCTACAAATGTGTGAAGTAAGAAACAAGTTTCAGCTTTTAATAATGATACTGTAACTTAAAACTACCTTGTGGGCCTTACTTAAAAGTGGTGAAATCTACTGTGTCATGGGGACGGAGGGAGGAAATGATTTCACTGTCACATAGTACAGCAATATAAAGGTAATTATTTTAGCAACTTTGTAGAAAACTTGGCTTCCTTTTGTTTTATTCTTTTCTTTGTTTATAGATTATTATGCTACAGATCTTGGGCTGAAAATATATTATGGATTTTTTTTTTTTTTCAGGTTTGAGCAGTTCAGAAAGTATTTTGTATCTTTCTTCCAGTATGCTTTCTGAAGCCTTCTAAAATGTCTAATAACAAGAGCTAACAATACGTTAGTTCTGTAAAACTGCATTTTATATTAATAGTTCCCTTTATTACATTTTAGAGGCGATTACTTTAAATCGTGTAGTATTTATATTTTTAGAATATGTCAGTAATTATTGTAATAGCATTAAAAAAGGGACATCTTCAGACAATTGTAAAAGATTAAACTTCTTCCCTGAATTTATGGTTTGGATTGTTTGAAACTTTTAGGAATGTCCAAATTAGATGTTACCTGCTTTCTATTTTGCTGAACTGTGATGCACTGGTGACTTACGAGTCAGCAACCAGGTTCAGCACAGAGATAATTAATTCTTTGAGCCAACGTTTCATTGATTGATAAGTGTTGAAAGTTGCAATGCACAATTATCAGCATGTTTTTTATTGTCTGTATAGTATCTTATTAAGGTTAATGAAATCAAGACAAAAAAAGGCGTGGATCTTCTGCAGAACCTTATTAAGTATTATCATGCTCAATGCAAGTAAGTCCAATGCTTTTAAGCTTTAGTTACAACTTTATTTTTACACCTGTTTGTTTCCCTTTGTTTTGAATTTGTTTTGGTTACCTCAGGAATTTTTATCCTAATTGTAATCTGCCAGGTGCCTGCAACAACTTCATCTTTTTAGGCTGTAGTCTTTCAGTAGAGAGTATGAAAGTGAGTGGGGCAGTGGAGTGATAGAAAGGCCCAGGGACATCTTTGCACATACAAAATTAATTTTAATTCCCGAGGCGTTGATCTGGAATGCAATTGTAGAAATAGCTTGTTTATTCTGTTGAAAAGTTCTTAGCCTTTTTATATAAATTTTAAAACCATTGTAAAACCCAGAAATTCTTTGAGGTGAAACTGGTAAGATATGATCTTGTCATCAGTGGAGCCACAGAGGCAAACATGCAGGAACTTTGAAGTTAAATACAGGAAAAAAGAATTTAGAAATTTCAAGGGGAAGCATGTTGACTAACATTGATAAAAGTAAGCTAAGCTATAGCCTCTCTAAATTGATAGCTGTTAAAGCTTGATATACCTCCACTGCTGAAAGAAACTGCTTAAAGACTACTAGAAAGGAGTTTTTGTTGGTCGTTGTTTGTTTGGGGTTGTGTGGTGTGTGGGGTTTTTTGTCTTTTTTTGTTGTGGTTTGGTTGTTTGGTTTGGTTGTTTGTTGTTGTGGTTTGGTTTTGGGTTTGTTGGGTTTTGTGTGTGTGTGTGGTTTGGGGTTTTTTAGTTTGTTTTTGTTGGGGTGTGTAATCTATTTTCTGTTTGTTTCTGAACATAGAAAGATTTGGTTTAGTGCTGTTTCTGTTACTCTCCACGAGACAGTCTGCTTTGTGTTATCCATTATATGTATTCTTGGTAAATCACAAGTATTTTTCATTATAGTTTCTTCCAAGATGGCTTGAAAACAGCTGATAAACTAAAACAATATATCGAAAAGTTGGCTGCTGACTTATATAACGTAAGTTTACTTGGAAGTGGTGTAATGCCTGAAAATGGAAATGTTTTGTTTATATGAATGCATTTTAGATTTGACTACCATGATGTATATTTCATTTGTATTTTATAAATGAAAAGTGTGTACTTTGAATGTAGCTAGACTGGGGAAAAAACATCTTTACTGCCTTATACTTTGTAGTCTGTTTTTACAGTTTTTAGGAAAAGTGAATTTCATTCTACTACTGATTTAATGTTGTGTTAAAACTAATCTGAAAGGGGAATCTTTGAATCAGATTATATTATTAGCATCAATTTTATCTACCACTTCCATTTTTTAAAACCAAACCGCTTGATGATAACACCACAGTTGTTAAATGAATTAACCTGTGATCTTCACTGAAGGCAAGTAACAATGTGGAATCAAAGCCCACTTGTCACTCAAGTGCTTTTGTATTCTATAATCAGAATTACAATAATCCCATTTGCTGTTGTGGTTTGTGGCTAAACTAAACTGCATTTTCATTGCTCAAGTCATCTGTCAAGCTTATTTAATTACTATTTCAGAGACTAATTTAGTTGCATTAGATATAGTGAACCATTACAGGGTAACGGAACAGAAGTTGTACATTCCTTCTAGCTAGCTTTTCAAGTAATATATGCATAGAAAGTGAATACGTAAGAATAGACTAGTCTGTGAAAATAAACTCAGATATTATTGAAACACAGAATAGTTGAGCTGGTTGTTCACGACATCTAAAATGATATATTGGAATGCAAAAAAAAAAAGTAAAAAAAATTACAATTGCAGTTGCATCCAGAGAGCATATAATGGAAATCTCTTTCCATAGATAAAGCAGACACAAGATGAAGAAAAGAAGCAACTTACTGCTCTTCGCGATTTGATAAAATCCTCTCTGCAGCTTGATCAGAAGGAGGTAAGTAATTTAGACATGTTATTCCTGGAGATAATGCAAATTAATGAATTCTGTATTCAAAAGTTGGTTTAATTGATGTTCATTTTGTGTAGTTATTGGTTCAGAAGAGTTGGACTTTGGAAATTATGACAAACCAATATTTAAAATGCTCAGCTACATGTCAACAAAACATAGTTTTGGATTAATTTTCTGTTTCCCTGTTACCTAAGAAAAGAAATTATTCCCTTTTTTGTGTAATTTTATATTTTGAATGTACTTTTTTTAATGTACTGTACGAACAGTTGTAATGGATCAGATAAATGTTTCACCTGGTCCAGTATCTCATCCTTAACAATGCTAAAGAATGAGTGTTCAGGAAAAAATATGAAGGGGTAGGATGCACGTTTCTTTGTTACATTCTGCCATCCTGACCTAGGTGATCCCGAGTAATGCAGAAAAAGAACTGGAGTCTTGCCTTTACACATGGTTTCCACATTACTATTCATCTGCTACCTCGCGTGGATTTTGTGCTGTGGCTCTCCTTCCCAAACTCTGTATCATGAGGAAGAAAATTTTTCTGTTAACCAGATAGCAGTGGCTTTTACCTGAGATAAAATTGTGGCTTTTTCCAAATCAAGGTGCCTGAGAGTCAGAAATATCCTGTGGTGAAGCTGGTTTTTTTATGAGGTGAGGAGGTGGAGGGGAGCAGGTGGCTTCCTTTTAGGAAAAGATTACTTACCCTCTGTTCAGTTTTCTCTTTGGTGAATAAAATATTAGTATTTGTCAGCTTATTATTAAATATTTACTATTAAATATGAATTACTACTATATTAAACATCAGACGGACATCATTCTGCTGCATATATATGGTCATCCACATGCATGACTGGTCAGTATTGCTAATATAAAATATGCATAAGAATATAATTTACAGCCAGATGTGCTGAGTCACCAAGTTTCCAACAGCAATCAATCATGGATGTTTAAAGTAAAATGCAGGGCAGTAAACACCGATACTTCCCCAGAATACCCTTCCATTAGAATTCTGACAATCTTTGCAATCTCTCCACCACTGTCTGGATTTCCTCTCTTTGAATTTGTGCAGTTGCTTTTTCAAGCAGTGTAAACTCTCAGCTTCTGTTACAGCTCTGTCTTTTCCACCATTGCTACAGGTGGTGTGGAAAGATCCTTTTATTTCTTTAGAACTTTCAGATCTACCTACCCTACTCAAGATGGAAATGCTTGTGAATCTATGATAAGAGTCACTAGATTGTTTCTGATCTTTTTTTTTTTTCATATAAATCTTAACATTGGCTTGTTTTTGTCCAGTGTTTAGTGCAGAGAAAGTGTTGTGTAACCTTTAATCAGCTGTAAAGCTATAACCATATCATCCTGTTTCTCAGTATTAATAGTCAACTCGCAGTATCTTGTTTTTCCCATCTGCATCACTTTGCATTTCTTTATGCTGCTCTTCACCTGTCATTTATTGTCAAGTTGCTATCATTAGGTCCTTGAGAAATTCTTCAGTCAGCCTTTCTTGGGTATCCTGAATAATTTAATACTACCCAGCAAATTTTGATAGTTCACCCTTTCCTAGATTGTTTTTGTGTTAGACACCACATGTGCTGGCCCAGCTTTCTGTAAAACTCATTTTTTCTTCTTTGGTGCCATGTATTGTACGTATGTGCCCGCTGCATACAGTACAAGTCAAGTTTCAAAAGTTGCTCATAGAGTAATATGAGGTAGAGTAACTAAATGAAATATAGTGTTTGTTTTTTTGGTTACCTATTTCCTGGATGTATAGTAAAAAATACTCTGTTTCAGTGGAAATTAACCTCGGCAAAAATAAACTATGCAGCAAAATAAACTATTCTGACTTCAATTGTAGTGTTGACAAATTGTAGGACTCTTGAGAAAAGAGTGTATATGTATTATTTTGATATAAAAAGTTACAAGATAAATATAAAAATCATGTGTTTGGCTTGAAGAGAATGGAAATTCTGTCATAGAAGATGAAGGAGCAGTATTGGTATTTTCTGATCGTCAGGCACATCATGAGGGAGAGATCTGCTGTAATGAAAGAATCCACTGGTTTAGATAAAATAACCATCTGATCATATTGATGCTCAAGTGTCTTTCAAAATAAATGTGAGAACTTCTGCTCATGTGATTCTGCTACATTAAGTGAGTCAGACCATAATGATGCTGGTAGATAATGAGGAGCTTGATAAAACAGCATCTCTGTTGTTTAGGTATTTAGTGGTTTAAAGCTGAAATAGCATGCCAGCATTCATTACTCATTAGTGAAATGACAGCAAAACTTGAAGACACAGGGCCTGAGTTTCACCAGTCAGCTTGCCATCACTGTGTATATCCGAATCTTCATGTAAAGCAGAACTTTATTACTGTGACAGATGGCCTGGTTGGTTGTGATTAAGGATACATTTCCCCCCTTATATCCGTGCATTATAATCTCACTGTTGGAAAATTTATGGATTAATGGAAATACTGAACATGGAATGATTGGGATTTTCTCTGGTGGATTTGTAAAAATTCAAAAGGATGCTTACCAAAAATCACTTTGGCAGGGAAACAGTTTGAAATAATAAAATCGAGGCCCTGGCTGTGTGTAATTTTAAGTTTCTTTGCCTCTTTGTGCAAGAGAAGGAAGTTGAAACCAGTGATTCCTGTCCAAATTGTTAATCGTGCCACCTTTATCCTCTATAGAGTTGCCATTAGATAAGTGAGATTTCCTTTCCATCTCAAACCGACTTGCTGTCACAGACAACAGAAGAGATTCCTGCATCGTTGTTAATTCTATTAAAGCATTTAGGAATTTAATTAGGAATTAAATTGAATTTAAAATAATATAGAATTAGAATTGAATCATAGAATGGTCAGGGTTGGAAGGGACCTTAAAGTTCATCTAGTTCCAACCCCCCTGCCAGTGGCGGGGAATATGTATAGAAGAGTGACTCTTCTACATTCTGCCAAATACATGAATGTGCTCAATGAGCTCACCTTGTTCCCTACCCTTCCGAGGTCTCATAATGAGCTCTCGTTTTTACTGTTGCATTCATTCAAGGTGTTTATTTAGCATTATGGACATCTGTAATGCTCTCATGTGTCTTGCTGGCATACGTGCTCTTTCGTAGGTGAAAAATACCTGCTTCTTGGAGAAGCACGTCTCGACAACCTTTCATTCTTGGGCTGCACAGACGTGCTAGTGCTGTAGCTTCGCTGCGGGCGGCAGAGTTTCCTGTGGCTCTGTTAGGCACAACGGCTCTTCTTGTCACTGTGCGCTGTCTTGGTATCAGGCTGCAGCGGTTTCTGTTACTTTGCACAAGTTATCTGGTTTTGTAACGTGACTGTGGGTTGAAGCTTTGGGGAAAATTATTTTAAGGGATACTAATGTAATAGTACTTATGTAAAGTATTTATTTTGTATGCTGAAAAATGCTTGTATGTTAAGAAGTTTAAAGTAAGCCAGGGCTTTAATACAGGCTTCTATTGCCTATTTTTGTTCATTATTGGTACAAATGTAACTTAACAATTTTAAGTTGAATACTTAGTCTTTATATTCCTGTTTTGTGTCAGTTGGGTTAACTATTTCTTTACATTTTTGTTTGTTTCCTGAAATCTCCATCTGATACACTCGTTGAAACAGGAGTGATACCTCCTTGCATTCTTTCCTATGCTAATACCAATAGGACCCTAATTCCAATGGGGGTTCAAAATTTACTTATAACAAATTAGCTACTTACTGTGATGGTGTAAACACTTACTGCTGACAGCACATTGCACACAGAAGCCTTCATGATGCTTCCAACCACAACTGCCAGCTTTACAAAAGTGCTTCTCTCTAAACTCCTATGACAAATTTATTACAAAATGAAGAACAGTTGTAATGACCCTGAATAAAATAGGAGGAAGTAATCTTCAATATATATTGGTTGTGGTATTTGTAAGAAACTGAAAGAAAAAAAGGCTATTGCCAAGGGAGTAACTGAACTTTCCATTCTTTAGATTTCTCTTCTGATTTGTTTTTTTGGTTTTTTTTCTGTGATTCTCTCAGATTTTTTGCAGATAGTTGTTTCAGAACTACATTTAGAACCATATCAATGTGTCTTTAATTATACTTTTTGATACAGTTGACTTTGGGCCTGATCTTTTTCAGTGGAAATTCAGAACTAGCTCCACTTTGATGGAGAATACAATATGGCTATCATTTTAGATTATTAAAATATAAAAGACTGGGAGGCATTTAGTAAAATGTGATCCTCTAGTCATCTTAGTTGCTTTTTGAAGCCAATGTCACCCATGCAGGGTTGCACAGAACTTTGTTATGATGTTTGTTACTTGAAGAGAAAAGGCAGCAGTGTGCCTAAAAAAGTAGTTCTTGCCTGCTTTCTAGTAGTGTTAGAAAGGGGAAATATTGTTTTACTAGGTATGGGGGCTGTAAAATTTATCTTCAAGGAACATGTTTTTTAAATAAAATAATAATACTTGTTTTAAATTATTTGCTTTCTCTTTCCTCTATTGCTTTTGCCTTTCGTGATCGAAGTCTAGGAGAGTAAGTCAATGTTTTCATGAACTTTGGGGGATTTTTCTTCTGATGTGCTTGTAATAAGTTAATCCATTTCATTTAATTGTTTCACTAGATCAGGCCAAAAGTTATTTCAGTTGACTTCATTTACTAAAACTTATGAATTATATACATACTTTTAATTGGATTAAAAAAAAAAGTGATTATCAGCATTTTGTTCATTTTATAAGTGTGTTTTCTGTATATATGCATGCTATATTCTCTTGCTCTCCTTTTGAAATTTTATTGTAGCCTTTTACTCTTTGATTATAAGATTATGCAATATTAAATTCTGTGGTTTATAAAGTCATTATTTTGAGATGCATACTTGCATCCATGCTATACTTCAAATGCCAAATGAAGTAATTTAATCTTGAACATACAGTTCAAGATCACATGATGTAAAAGCAAGTGCTCCTGTGGGTATAAAACTTGCATTAGTGCTCTCTCTTTTTTTAATCTTTATTTAAGAAGCAGTGTTAGAGAAGAGAAAATAAGTAAAAGAGGCTTAAAGGTTAGGAAAACTTACTGTGCACATCAGGAAACATTAATCGTGTCTTTCTGTTTTTTAGGATTCACAGAGTAGGCAAGGAGGATATAGTATGCATCAGCTTCAGGGGAACAAGGAATATGGCAGTGAGAAGAAGGGTTATCTTTTAAAGAAGAGTGATGGGTAAGTTCTTGGAGCACCTAATACATAATGAGAACTATTACCATGTTCCTGCACTGATTTTTATTGTTTTCTACTGTGGGTAGGCCCATTTTCCTAATACATGTGCCACAAGTACTCATAAACCTCCAAGTTACCTTTAGTGAGGCATTTAGTGAAATTTTGACTGCTTCTGTTTGTCTGAAGGCTAATGTCAGAATTTTAATGGGATTAACATATGTTTTGAAATCATGCCTCGTTACTGAATTTGTAGTTGTTGATGTTCTTACGTAGGTTAAGGAAAGTATGGCAAAGAAGAAAGTGCACTGTTAAAAATGGAATTCTTACCATATCACATGCAACGGTAAGCTTTTTTAAAACCTTCTTATTAAAATAGTAAATAAACATTATCCTTTCCCTGTGAATATGTTGGTCTTCATCTGCTGTTACGAAAAAAGATGCCTCTTCTGCTTCTGACTGTTGAAGTTCTGTGTATTATGAGAAGTTGGAGACTGACTTATGGGAGTACTGTTACACATGCTCTGTTAAAAATTTTTCTAGTTGTCTGCTGCTGACCATTAGGAGCAGTGCTTCAGATTAAATGGAACAATACATCTATTCTTACTGTAATTTTGACATCTAGGATGTGATTCATCTGATTAAAATGAAGAGTCTGCAGTGTATCTGCCTGCATTGGAGCAAAGTCCTGTAGACTCTTCTCTTAGCCACTGGAGAGCTGGACAGTGTAGTCAAAGGAGTCTGGGCAGATTTAGGCAGATGTCTTGTTATAAACAGAATTCTGACTGCTGATTCTACTGGATGACCAATAACTAGCTCACACATATATGTCTGTAATAGAGCTGCTATATTCCCACATAGGATGCTAACTAGTTAAAACATTTTAACGCCTGCACATTCATTCAGTAAAAAATTTGAAGCTGTTGAACTAATCAGAGTGAGAAAATGAGAAGAAAAAGCTCTTTTGAAATTAATTTGAAAACTTTCTGTGGACTGTATGAAGTAAGCAAACTCCTCTTTAGCCTTCTAAAGCTTTTTCTTCAGTTCCTCCCCCCCACTGCTGCAGTTTATGACAGTTGATTTGATACTGTCATAATTTATCAATAGTTTGATAAGAAAATGGCAAACATACTGAACAGACTTCTCAAATAACAATTCAGCTGCTTTTACTCATAAGGACTGTCATGGTGTATCTATGAAGTCCATAATTTGGAATGTTTGGAAGTGTTTGATATTAAACGTTACTGATAGAGTCTGGCAGAGGAGTGGATGTGTTAATATTTTTTGTGCTTTCAATTAAAAGTGTGAAATTTTGCAAATTTTTTTTTCTAATGAGTCCTGGGAATCAGGCATGTATCCAAAGTGTCCTCCTGGGAGTGCTAAATCTTGAGGAAACAGCAACTTTATCGTGGCAGAGCCAGTCCTAAAACGGTCTTATGACAGTATGACACAAGTGTTGCATGTATAACTCCTGTTACTCGTTAAAGGAGTCAGTTCCATTTCATCATCCTTTTTTGCCCCGTCACCCCAAATTCACTGATGGCCATGACTATCAGTGCCTGACATTAACTACTGATCTTAAACAAGTTAAAGGGAAATCACCACATTTTGTCCTGGAGTGTTGGGTTTTTTTAATGGCTAGGAAGATACTTTCACCTCCTTTGAAGGATCACTTAGATCATTTATACCTAGTTTAGTAATGGTTCAGTTATCACTGTAGCTTAAAAAAAAGGGTATTGTCAAACTCAGGACTTGACAATTTAGAATTCTTTGAATTGCCCTATTAATTGTTGTTTTCCTTTTCTTGTGTGTAGCTCTGTAAAGTCCTTCATTTGCTTTTTTCTGTTGCAGTACTGAGAGGAAAGTAGTTTTCTTGTTTTCAGTGATGGAAAGTTCAGATCATGACAGTCTGTTCAAGGCTAAACCTTGAAAACTGAGACTCCAATCGCATGTTTCCTCCTTCAAGGAACTGTCACTCCTTGAATGTCAAAAATACCATGTTGATGAGCTTGTTCTGATAATCATTTGACAAAACTCAGTTCAGAAGTATTTACTGATAACTGACATCCTATGTGCAGTTTGTCTGCCAGCTGTAGTAACTTCTATTCAGTATTTCTGGGGTTTCTGATAAACCGGTATGAACCCTAAATCCTAAAAAGGCACATTTGGTTATCATGTCTTAAGTCACTTAATTACAGCAGAGAATAGTAGTAGCTGTATTTATTTCAAGTTCTGAAACTGTGCATCCTCAGATTCCCACTTCCCTTTTAGAGCTTTGGGATAAAATCTTTATTTAAAATGAGAGGGAAATTGGAATATGGACATGCCGTAATAAAACATTGCATAATAGTTTTATCATTTTTCATGATTTTTTAGTGAATTTTTTTATGAAATGCAGCAGAAGAACTTCAGTATTAGCATTTTCTAAGTTAAAGTTTGTTCCTTTCATCCCTTTCAAGTAAGCAGGAGGGGTTGCCACGAGGACCTTAATTTTGTTTAGATTTAGCAATCTGTTGATTCTGACAGACCAAGTCAGACAGTCATGCTTGTCTCAAATGTTTTGAGGGTGTAGATAAATGCATGCCCATGCTTTAAATTAATCTCATACATGCCCTCTATCCCAAAAAGGAGAAAAAGTCTTAAATCAAGACATTTTTGAAGTAAAACAAGTTTTCTTTTTAGTCCAACAGGCAACCAGCTAAACTGAATTTATTGACCTGCCAGGTGAAGCCAAATGCTGAAGATAAGAAGTCTTTTGATCTAATATCACGTATGTAGCAACTTCAGTGTCATCTTGCATTCTGTGGGATTTTTGTGCGTATGTGTGACATAAATGCTGTTCATTTGTGACAAGTAATGAAATACAGCATATGTGCTGTTCTCCTCAGTTCAGACACCTGTTCAATAGCTTGGTGGAACGTGCCTAAAATTATACCCAGCAGGAAATGGAAAAGACCTTTGGCTTCATCTTATTTTTCCTTCATTGTCTGTTCTGCTTTTTGAGTGCTGTTCAGGGGTTGAGGAGGGCAAGGAGAATCCTGTTTCTCTTGTTCTCTTCACCTCCTTTTAAAACATGCTTCTGTTTGCCTGAAGTCAGCAATGACTTGTCTTCTTGGCATTATAGCTCATCTGATTTCTCTTCTTCCCATTTGGATATTGTACAGCACGTATTTGTATCCAGTCTGATTTTAAAAACATTTTTGAAGTTGATGACTCAACTTATGTGCCAAATAAAAAGATGTATTTATTTATTTATTTCAGATAACAGAACATACCACTTTCAAGCAGAAGATGAACAGGAATATGTAGCGTAAGAATGTTTAAATTTTTTTTAAGCTTATTTTGCCAATAGAGGGATATAAAATCAAATGTAAGAGTGGAAATAGCTTCCTCAGTTAATGCAGTAGTGCCTACTGTCTGTTCTTTCTGCTGTTGTGACTCTATAAATGTAAACTAATTTGTGTCATGCTACAGGGCTCGTTGAAAACCTTGTAAAGTTAAAACCAAACCAAAATTAAAACCCAACCAACCAAAACCCCATTTAGAGTGCGTACCCTGCCAGCACGTGCTTCGGGTGCAGTTGCTTGGCGTGATATAGTAGATCAGGTTATTAGGGTTCAAATGAAGTATTTTTTAATTCTTCTTAAATCTTCTGTGTCAACCCTTATTTGCAGTTACTGCTTTTTGTCCTGATCCTATCTTTTCCTTTAAAAATAATAAACAGATAAAAGATCTCTATGTAACACATAGAAGATATTTACAAGCAGCGCAGATTTTCTACTGTAGGCCTGAACAGCAAAGCAGGTCTCTTTGAGGTTTGGGTACTCCAGAATCCAGTAACTTGCTTCAGTAATGCATGTTTCCAAACAGGTTATTTCCTTTAAAACAGTCTTTCTTCCTGCTACGACAGAACTACTGCTTGTCCTGAGAACAATGTACTGGTTTTTTTTCCCCTCCTGAGTACTGCTCTCAGTGGCATCAAACATGTCTTGTGCAGAACATCACCATCTAATGCTCATCACCTGACACTTCGAGGAATAGAGATACTAGTGAAGAGGGCAGCAAGCCCAAGCCTTCCAGGCTGCCTCGTTCTTCAGGACTGTTGTGCACTTTTGTTACAAGTCCATAGTCTTATGAAAGACTGTGTTGCTCCACCTGTATTTTAAAGGTCCAGGGAACATTTGTAGGGTATTTCAGTTGTTCAGTAGTGTTGGGAGGCAGTGACATTTGACAATTCAACATTGGAAGGCATGAATGAAATAGGAAGGCTGAAGAGTTCTTTGTTATGCAGCTGTTTCCTTCCAGAGTCTTCCTCAGCTTTATGTTGGCTCTTAGAGTGGTGACTTGCTAGTCACACTTCCTGCATTCATTCTGGAACTTAATTATTCCACTCAGTTAGTCAAGAAGAAAATACTGCTATTTCTGATCAGTAATGCACTTGGTAAGTCAGAAGTCTTTGTGTCTCTGCCATAAATTAGTTTTTTACTATATTTGTTGGTTTAAAAGGTCAAGGGTTTTTTTTGTCTTAACTCATGAGCAAGGTAGGGAAAGGATACATTAGCAAGTTAATAATTCTGAATGGCAGATCAATAAATTTAGTTTAGCTGATTGCCTGTTGGACTGTTTTGGAATTCAAGCTGGTTTTGTTTCTCATTAGAAGTACAGTTCCTATTTGTTTACCACTAAAGTCTAATTTATCACTTCAAAGTCCAGTGGCTGAGAAAATTACTTGTACTGACATATTTTTATGTTGCTGCAAGTTTAAAAAGTTTCATGTGGCTAAAGAGACGTTAGTTGCATCCAAGTGTTGGAATACACGCAGACAAACTAATAGATGCTGTGTTTTGCTGGTATTGGCACTGCAATCCACCAACAAACACCTATTGTAAAGATACGCAGCCAAGTGTTGTCTTTCAAAACATTACATTAAGTGACCCAGGTAGTGGTATGTACTTTGAGATGCACACAGCAGCTTATGTTCTTTTTTTCTTTAGGAAAATTTCTGCAAAATCATTATTTAATTGAAGTTGAGGAACCATTTGATGACTGTAATGTATTGATAAAAAATGACAATATAACCAAATGTTCTGTTTCTCCTGTGCAGCTACTGATCAGGTCCTAAATAGCTTTATTATCTAAGGTGTCATACAAACAGCACCCTTAGACTTCCAACCGTATTGATTTATGAGTGTTCTGCTGGAACTGTGTGATGCAGCTCCTTGGTTAGAGTCAGCATCCTCTTATTCCAGTTTCCTCTTGACTTGGATGTGTGCCTCTGTCTTGAACCCTTTCTTCTCCGTCTTGTGTTTTGTCCACCCAGTTTCTGTTCTGTTCTGCTGCTTCTGTTATGTCTTTTATTCTTTATGCACCCATCAAAAGTTAAATGCATAAATAGATTTTCAATTCACTTCTCACCCAGACACACATCTGAATAGAGAAAAAAGCAAGATGCATTTCTTCATACTCTGGTTTAACTGTACTTTTCCTAGTGATCATTTTAAACTGCTTTCATAAATAGCTTCACAAACTATGTAATAATAATTCTAAAAAGCAAATAATTTAACATACAAATCCCTGAAGCATACATTCTGCTATAAGTTTATTACTGGTTCCCCTCAAATACTGCCTTTAGTAGTTTCAGGGTTTTTTTTCACCAGCCAGCTGCTGTTGACCTTTAATTGCTGCTTGACTGTCCTTCGAAATTCTCAGTGGATTATTAGTTTCTCCTGTAGATAGCGCGGGGGGGGGCGGGGGGAAGCGTGTCTATATATATGTGTGTGTACATATATTTATGTGAATATGATAAGAACCATAACCTCAGATATCTAGAATAAACAGATTTATTTTTTTAAGACATACAGTAACAGATGCTTTCTACTTTTTGATAATTGTGGATAGGGCCAAACATATTCCAGACATGACCTTTTATTTGATTTCTACCCTATTTTTGAAGGTCAAGGGTATGTCCATTTCTGTAGGAAATACCTGAGTTATAAATCAAGATAGATTCAGAAGCTTTGCTGTGAAGAAACTTCAGTTTAGTGTTTGGCAACAGTCTTCAGGCATTTGTTACTTTGGAAGACTTAAGTGGGAAGTCTTGATACTGTCTGTTGCTTCTTTCATACAAAACAGTTGTTTCTGAACATTTGAAAAATATTATGCTATTCTTACTCTGTTTATGAATGTACCTGGAAACAACAATGTTGCAAGAGTGATTTTCAGAAGAGACAGAGATTTTTTTTCTATTTTTTATTTTAATTTGAAACAAACCCCCCCCAAACTATTATCATTATTCTGAGAGGATGGGCTTTTATTTGTTTAGAAATCCTGAAGAAAAATAAGAGGAATCTGAGTGTCTGGTCCACCTGAGATTAATGAACATTGCCCCCTTCATGAACATTGCCCGTCCAGAAGTCACCAATGATGCCAGATTTTTCTTTAGCCTCCTGATTTTCCTCAAAAGGGGATCTCCAGCAAACCAAACGTCTTAAAATATCATAAGAAATGGCTGAAATCCAGAAAAGAAGTGTAGTAGAAGATTGGAGAACTTATCTTATTGTATTAGAAGAGAAAACAATTCAAGACTTGAATAATTTTTAAATTATTTGAAAGAACACTACAGCCAGAAGTTTTTTGACTGTTAGCTTGACACTGATGGTATTGTAAAATAAGTAAACACAATTTTTTTAAGGGAAGACAAAAAAAAGATACTAGTACGGGTAAGAAAAAGAGGAAGCACAGCAATCAAAAGGCCGTTTCTATAAACTATTGACATTGAATTAATATACTGTATTTACTGATCTGAATTTAAGTGTACAGCCTGACAGAAAGGCCTGGTGACCAGCTGGAACCTTCTTGTATAAAAACAGTACCAGTCATCAAGAATGTGTTTGTTACTGTGCTTGTGTTAAATGGGTCTTGCTGCTGATGTCTGGGGAGAGCTGACACCGGAGTGCCTCTTGCTCTCACTGTCTCAGAGGTGACACCAATGACATGCAGCCTTAGACAGCGGGCTCCTTCTAGCTGAGGAAACAAAACAAAATTAAGTTATTGCTCTTAAAATTTAGAAACTCCTAATACAGAAATCATTTCAAACTAACAGCTGGCTCAGTCATGTTGTGTTTAGTTTAATTGCATCTAATAATTTTTTTAATTGTTACTGCATAGTTGAGTTTTATTCAAATTCTGCCTTTTTAACAAACTAATCAAATTTTAACCCTGAAAGAAATTGTCAACAAATGTCATAATAAATGTTGTCTGAGTTTAATGATTATTTTTCTCTGCGTGTTTAACCAAACATTACTATCATATTAGAAGCAAGACACTGATGCCTCTTTTTAATAACGCTGAATTTCATCAGAAAAATGGCAGAAGAGTGACATCTAGTGTGGGTTCTTGTATTTGGCCATAACGAGAGAGAGAGAATAATGTAAATATATTGTGTTCAGCATATAAACTATGACGTAAATTTGTTTTCAGATCTTCCAATTTATCTTTTTTTTTAAGGTCATTTTTTCAATATTTTTAAAAAGCATTTTCTTTTAAGGACAAGTTCCCAGATTATTCTCTGCCCATAAACATGTAAAAAACATATATGTGTAAAGTATGTAATATACAGTGCCCATATACCAGCTGAAGATCTGAATCTGTATTGCAAGATTATATACATCAATTTCCCTCTGACAGCCTTTAAAGTTTATTTTTGCATTCTTATATCAGTGAGAAATTGTGACTTTCAAACTCAAGTTCTCTTTGTTTAGATGACCATGGCCATGTTAGCCCATTTGAGATGATTGCAGATAACTGGGATATTGTAAACTGCCAGTTTAAAATATTGCTGTGTATAAATGTGTGTTTGCAGTAGATCTGAAAACATCAAAAATCACTACACCTGGAAGGTTATTTTTTTTTTAACTTGCTCTTTTTCTCAGTTAGGTAACACTACATCTGTAATGTGCTTGTCCTTTGTATAACTGTTTTCCCCTCTTCTACCCATAGAGCAGTGGCCACTGAGAGGATTTTTGTTGTTTGTTTTCAATTAAAACATTATTGTTTAAACAAAAGCTTGCAGAGTGGTTGGGGGGGGACAGGAGGAACTAGTGTCTTAAATATCACTGAAGAGACTTGAATTGCTGCAGTCAACAATTGTCTTCAAATTTTATGCTGGCTGTCAATATCATTACTCTCCTGTCACCTCCTTTTCCTTAACCTATTTGTTGCTGTGGCAGTTTTCATTAAATTGGACATTACCATCTGACTCTCCTTAGTGCACTGAGACCTGCATTTTGAAAAGCTGCGAGACATCAACACATTCCAAAATGTGCTGCTGTCTCCTCTGTGAAGGGAGACAGGCACACTAGAGAAAACAGAGGCTATCATTTTCTTCTTTAATAATAGGATAGACTTCAGAAATACCTTGAGCACCTACTTTTAAAGCAGTTAAATTTACAGGAGCTTAATTGCACCCTTTCTTTTCCACAGCTTCTGCTTATTTGAGGAACCTGAGAATTGTACTGCTTTGGTTTTTAAATTGTTCATCAAAGGGACTTTAGAATTAAGACTTGTTATCTTTCTTTTCTCATTCCTACTTACCTTTCCCAAGTATTTCCATCTCTTACTTTTTCCCCACTCCATCTCTCCCACAATACAGCCCTTCCCTGTATACCCACTAATATTTTTTTCCTTGCAAGCTTTCTACAGTTTATAGATTAACTTGTATTTGCAAATGCAGATCTTCATTAAGGTCTTTATCTTGTGCTAGATGGATATCAGTATTGACTAACAGCAAAGAAGAAGCATTAAATATGGCATTCCGTGGAGAGCAGAGCACAGGGGAAAACAGTTTAGAGGATCTGACAAAAGCCATTATTGATGACATACAGAGATTACCCGGAAATGAAGTCTGTTGTGATTGTGGCTCACCAGGTATCTCAATTTGTTAATGTCATCAACTTATTGTTGGGAGCAAAGTAATTTCTTTAAAGAAGTATTTGTAGAGTGCAAACTAATTTTCTATGTGATGTGTTGATCAGTCTTCACCCTGTTTTTAAAAGCACAAATATGGCTTTCCTATGTTAGTTCCATTTAATTCACTAAAATATTTTTGTGTGTTGTCTGTGCTTACTTCCAGCAGTTCAAGCCCCTCTGGAGTTTGAACTGTTCTTGTTGCACTGTCTCTAGATGCTTGTTGCACTTGAATGGAAGTTGCTTGGCATCACTGATCCTGTGCATGCTACTAAGTAGAAGTGAGTAATGCTTAGACAATGGTTGTGGAAAAATTGACCTGGCCTGGATCTTACTCTGAGGTTTTTATCTTGTCATGAGACTACTGGAATTGCAATATCAAAAATATCCAGAGGCAGAATAAAGTAGTCTTGTGCAAAGAATGAGACCCAGAGTTCAAATCTTATCAGATTGTATCTTCAGAAGTACAGTTACAGGTCAGGTGTACGTCGCTTAGAGCTTGAGAAGAGTCAACTTGTCATCAAACTACAGAATCATGTGGTAGTTGGCAGCTGTTACAGCTTTCACATCTAAAGAGACACTTCAAGAAGGTGCTATTCGTTTCGAACTGAGTGTACAGTATGTATCTTGAAGATGCTTACTGATGCAGAACTGGTCCAAATAACAAATACCTGGATAAAAATGCCAAGTAGAATATACTTATGTCAAATCCTGGAACTGGTTCATTCAGTTATTTTATCATGTAATTCTACAGAAACTTTGGATTACAATTCTCATTCATCTTATAGAGAAGTTTTACGTTTCATTCTTCCACCCCAGCTTGCTGCTTTAAAATTCTTGGCTTGATGCTTTAATAGTTACTGTTTTAAGATTAAGTAAGAGATTAATCTGAAGACATGTATATATACAAAATATGTCTGCAGCATTTTCTTTTTAAAAACTGGTCTTGCTTCTTATGTAGCATTTATAGTATAAAATCTATTTGAATATTACATGCAGATCTCCTCCGTTACAGCAAAATTTGTAATATTTTTTTTTTTTACTGGACTAGCCAGTGTTCCTTAAATCTTCTGATTTTCTACAACATATTACTATTTTAGATATTGGGAAAAACTATGGTTAATCTTCTATGAAGAAAGACTATTTGAAGTTTAAGAAGTAAAGATCAGAACTGCAGAAGTTGCCAACAGTAGAATTCAGGAGATTCCTTTTAAAAACAGGAAACAAAAGCCTTACTTTCTGCAAGAAACAAATCCTAAATTTATTCAAATGCAGTCATTCAATATGGATTTATAAGTCTAAATTCATTGCCTTTGGGACTGTCTCTAAATCTGAAAAACTTAATAGTTCTGTTGGTAGCTATTTGTGGTTAAATTTGCACTGAAGTTTGGAGAAAAGTATGGAATATTCTTATCTGATTTCCATTAAGTGCTGTGTCATTTCAGAAAACATTGGGATTTCTTACCACCATTGAAATCCTTTTCTTAGACTTTGATTAAATGTTTTCTTTTTCAATTCTACAGATCCAACATGGCTATCAACTAATTTGGGCATTTTAACCTGCATTGAGTGTTCTGGAATACACCGAGAAATGGGTGTCCATATTTCTCGAATCCAGTCTTTGGAATTAGACAAATTAGGAACGTCTGAACTCTTGGTAAATTCCTTTAATTTGGATTGCTTTCTATTTTTGTAGGCAAATGTTGACCTGTGTATAGGAAGTATTCAGATATATAATTTTTTTTTCACAGTATGTGTCTCGCAGAATGTCATCTTTATATTTTTGTATGTAATTCATGGAAGGGTATTTACTATTATGTATTATTGATACTTCTGACCACTCGTCACTTCTCATGTTCATTTCCTGAGGTTTTGCAGGATGAATATTGACAGCCGTTGTGATTAGTGCCATCAGAATGTTGCCTGTTATTAGCCGATCTTGATCCTAAATCAGCGCAGTCTAAAATTTCATGTGATTAAAAAAAATGAAAGTGAATTTAACTTGACAAGTGAGAACGAACATTCCTTATTTTTACAGAAAAATGTTGGCTAAATCTTTTCATTTGATAGAAGAAACCCTGTGACATTAAAGTTATGAGAGGAATTTGATGTGAGACTACAGAAAAGAAAAAAAAAAGGGGGGGGAATACACAAACAAAAATCTTCCCAGTTGCAGCAGGTTTATCTCCCCAGCTGTGTTTGCCCTGGGAGAAGACACATCTAACAGAAATTTTGTATGGGAAAATTGAGAAAAGATAGAAAGCAATTCCGAGTTTGTGCGTAGGTTTAACATCAGCACTAGGACTCTTTTTGAAATCTTCACTTGTTTACAAACTTGCTGTTCATTTAAATCAAATTTTATTAAGTGTGACTTTCCACTGGGCCTGAGCTTCTGTCCACAAGTAACTTCCTGGTCAGTGTACTGGCACTGTTTCTGTATTCATGCTGCTAGTTCCTCGTTCTGTATTAAAGCAGATAGTCTTGAAATACAAATAGTTAGCTGTGACTGTTATACAAGTTCTGGGATGATAGGATTTACAACTGAAAATATTTTTTTTTTACTGCTTTATATTTAAATGTAATCACCGTGCTTTAGTTTTGCAGTCCTGTCCGTTCCATCTTTTACTAACAGTGTGGAAAATACACCTTACTCGTCCAGTTTTAGGTTGCTGTTAGACTCCAGAAAAACCCCACCCTCATATATATGTTTTGTTTTTTTCTTATTGCAGCTGGCCAAGAATGTAGGAAATACTAGTTTTAATGATATTATGGAAGGGAATTTACCTAGTCCTTCACCTAAACCCGGTCCATCAAGTGATATGTAAGTTTTGAATCTACAAAATGTTTTTAAGTTTACTGTGGGATATATAGGTGTGATGTAAATGTCTTAAACAGTAACCAAGCCAGAGGAGGGCTAGAATGGCAGAAGACTGGGGTTTTGTATTCTGTGCCGTTTCTTGTCACGTAGCCACTTTTTAACTACCCTACCTTCTCAGTAAGTTTGGGTTTCAAGATTCATTATTTTGAATCTTGAATATTTTTGAGTTTTTAGTACATACCTTCAAGTTATGAACACAGTTGGACTAAATGACACTAGCTTCAGGTATTGTCTGGAGATGGTGACAAGCTTTTTCTTCCTTTCCCTCGTGTAGGAGTTGCACAGAGAGTGTAAGAGATGTGGTTATGTGGTTTTGCCATGGAAGACCTTTTAACCAATTTTGCTGACTTCTGTCTGACTTACTACAGTTTCTTTTATCCTAATTTTAGTATGTTTTTCACGCTTATCCTATTTTTAACATGTAGATGTGTTTCCATGACAAAGCACACTTCAGTCTTTGTTTTTCCTTTGGTTTTAGTCCCCAGAGTCAGAGTAATTTTTCATATTTAACAAGAAGGCAGGATGAAATTGAAATATGTACCTCATTTTGGGCTTGTTTTCAAGAAAGAAATGCATTATAATAATTAATAACACAGTCCCTATCTGATAGTTTTCCCTTCTCAGCTCCTAAGTTAGGCAAGGTGATTTTAAATTTAAATCATTGACCCATTTTACTAAAAATTTCTAAACCAAGCTCTATTTTCACACCCCACAGGACTGCACGTAAAGAATTTATCACTGCGAAATATGTAGATCATAAGTTCTCTAGGAAGACTTGTGCATCTGCAGCAGCTAAACTGAATGAATTACTTGAGGCTGTCAAATCCAGGGATTTACTTGCACTAATTCAAGTCTATGCAGAGGGGGTAGAGCTGATGGAGCCACTGTTAGAGCCTGGACAGGTAAGCTTATCAGGTAAACAAAGCAGAGTATTTTAAATAATGTGTATGTGTAAAATGTCCAGGGCCTGGGACTGTTACTTTAGATCCTAAACCAAAAGAAATAGGAGATGAAAATGGTGGGATTTGAAGAATGAATGGTGGGAAGAGATGACTATGTGTTGTCATCGGTTGCTCTAAAGGAATGTGAAATGCAGTGGCAGTATCATACACTGGTTTAGGTGCAGTAGTATGTTGAAAAGCACCTATCTTGCGGTATGGTTATTCTGGGAAGAGGCCCAGAGAGGGAGGGCTTGACTTGATAATGCAGGGTCACCTGGTACCGCAGACAGCATCAAACCTCCTTCTAAAGGAGCTGCTGAAGTAACACAGTATTGACTGTGTATCAGTCTCTGTTTACTCTGCATGAGCAAAGAGTAAATCTGATGCCTGCGCAGCTTCTGATGAAACTTTCACAGCAGTATAATTTCTTTCACCCAGGAAGAGAGATGGAAATATTTTTTTAATAAAGTTCTAAATACTTGATCCTCCTTCTGATTTCAGTAAAGGTTTTTCAGAAAAATCTGCCCGGGTTGACCTCAAGTATCCATGCAGAAATGTTGTTTGAGAGCAATGTAATTTGCTTTTATAGATAATTTATGCTGTATAACCACTTGGTCAGCAGTGTTTTCTCCCGTTACTTTTAAACCCAACTTGGAGAGATGTAGGAGAATGTTTTCAACAAGTTCTGTGAAAATAGCTAATTTGGCAAGGGACAGATTACCTGTCTGTATTGAGCGGAGGGAATAAGTTCAGTCTCAGCACTTGAAATATCGCAGAGTGCTTATCATGGAAACACATGACAAATTCTCTAACTACAAGGTAAGCTTTCTGTATTTGTCACCTATAGCAGTCACCACAGAATTAGCTCCTTAGCATTTCTCAGCTATTGCAGCCAGTGATACCTAGAAAGGTGTGAACACCAGTTGAAATGTCGTCTGCACTTAGGATATTTATAGCAGCATTATCCACTCTAGAATCTCTGATGTTTATTAAAGTCACAATTTTTTTTTTAAAGCTGTAAAGTACATATATTTCTAAATATATGTACTGTAACTAAGTTTTTGTTAAATGCCCTTTATGATCAGTAGGAGTTAATAAAATCTGGGTTTAGATTTTCTCATGCAACTTTTAAACGGAATTGAAGAGTGTTTATATTTTCATTTAAATGCATTTGTTACATTTGTAAAAAGTCCAGTATGATTCATTTTAAGTTCAACAAGGAGAAATCCTGTATCTGGGGAAGAGCATATGCTAGGAATCACCCAGCTGGAAAACAGCTTTGCAGAAAAAGACCTAGAAGTCCTGGTGGACACCAAGTTGAACCAGCAATGTGCCCTTGTGGCAAGAAAACCAAATGGTATTCCAGGCTGCACTGGAGAAAGCATTGCCAGCAGCTCAAGGGAAGTGATCTTCCACACTGGTGAGGCCACAGCTGGAGTACTGTGTCCAGTTCTGGGCTCCCCAATACAAGAGAGGCTTGGACATGCTGGAGAGAGTGCAATGAAGGGCCACAAAGATGTCTTAAGAGTCTGGAGCACCTGATGCATGAAGAAAGGCTGAGGGCTCTAGGTTGAACTGTCCCAGGTAAGGGAAGGCTCAGGGGGATCTTATCAATTCATATAAATACCCGAAGGGAGGGTGCAAATAAGATAGAGCCAGACTCTTTTCAGTGGTGCCCAGTGACAAGACTGGAGGCAATGGGCACAGTCTGAAGCAGAGGAGGTTCCCTCTGAACATCAGGAAACACTTGGATTTGTTTGTTTGTTTGTTTTGTGTGAGTGACTGAGCACTGACACAGGTTGCCCAGGGAGGTTGTGGAATCTCCATTCTTGGAGACACTTAAAAAGCTGTCTGGACCAGGCCCTGGGCAACTGGCTACAGGTGTCTCTACTTGGACAGGGAGGTTGGACCAGGTGACCTCCAGAGATCCCTCTGACTTCAACCATTCTGTGATTCTGCAAGAGATTTAATGTATGTAGGACTATGATTTCTGTGGATTTTTTTCCTTGGTTTTGTAGTAAATAGTGGTGTGGCTATGCCTGGTGCTCACTGAGGTGTCATAAACCAACACATACTGTAAACTCAGTATTCCTCAACAGGATCCCTTTTAGTTACTAGTAGCCAGAATGGTTTAAAGGCTCCTCGGGATTGTTCCATCCAACTGGGAAAAAAGGGGAAGACTGATTGTGAGATTACGGTTTCAGAAAGTGTGGTGCCATTTCCTTTGAAGCACACAGTGTCTTTTAGAGATCAGGAAGGCAATAACCATTTTCATTATCATTTCCTGATAAAATTTTTCTGTTAAGAGACTTGTTGTAAAAGAGTGAGTGACATATATCTTGGTAGGTCTGATACTGTAAGCTTTGCAGAAATAAAGCACAAAAATCTAACTTGCATTTACATGTGTTTAGGAGCCGGGTGAAACAGCACTTCATTTGGCAGTCCGGACTGCTGACCAAACCTCTCTCCATCTGGTTGACTTCCTTGTACAAAACTGGTACGGATTGCTCATTTTTTCATTAAATTGTGCATGAAAAATGTAGATGTTCAAAGCTGTCCTTGCAGTGCTTTGGAGAGTGTTTGCTCATCACTTATAATCATTCTCCTTAGATATATTTCAAAAGAGCATAATTTAATACATTTGAGTTGACCTTTGTGCTCCTAATGAGTAGAGAGAGGGGAAGCAAATGTAGATTAAAACCATGAAAAGCAGTTATATGAAAATAGGATGAAACGAAAAACTGGGTAGAGAAAAAGAGAGGATTAATTTAGAACACATGAGAGTATGAAGTGATGCAAACAAATAGCTCAGGTAAAGGAGGGATGACAACTAAATGTTCCAAATACAGGACACATTCAAAGAAATTCTAAGAGTGGCAAATAAGGATCTTTCTCAGCAAATTATGTATAGAAACCAGATTGACTTTGAAACATGTTCTAATAGTTAATAAACTGTATAAAAGCTATTGAGCGCATAATCTTAACTAGTGATTTTCAACATGTAATTTATTGACTGAGCTATTCTTTATTCTCAAGAAATGTGTTCATAGAAGTGAGAAAACCTAATTAAAACTTTTTTTTAATCGAATAGTGCAGTGATAGAATGTTGTTTGTTTTTATGTTTTGCAATAAAGATAATGTTTAAGTGAGAGCAATTCCAGTCCACTTCTATAGCATGCTATTAAGTGAAAAGCAGCAGTCGCTTGCTGTGTCAGTTGGTGGTTTTTGCAGAACAGTGAAAGAGGAAGGTTGGGGTAACACAGAAGACTCATCACAACTTGCTTCAGCTGCTGGGGCAAAGGCTTGAGGATTCTTTTGGTTTACCTTAGAGAGAAAGTTTGGTCTTCTAGTAGCAGCACAGACTTGGAATTGATGTTCCTGACACCAGCTCTTGAGCGATGTGGACTAGCTGTTTAACCTTCACTTAAACTTTCCTTCATGTTAAGTGGAGTGCTGACTATAGTAGTATTACTAAAGTAAAAAATAAAAAATAAGCTACTAATATTTACAAGCTGTTTGAGATCATAACTTGAAAAATGTTTTAGAAGCCTAAACTATCCTTTTCAGCATTTTTGAAGGATTTGTTATCTTGGATGATGATTTAAAATTATTTGGTTTAGTTAAGAAGCTTCATGGTTTCTTCAGACAACTATCATCTTTTACATGTTTCTGTCAGCTGTCCGTATTTGACAAAAATACAAATTCAAAAGCTTCTTTACAACCATATGGTCTCTGCACTTACTGTTCAATATGGGTAATACTGAGTGGAAGAAAAGCTGTCATCTTCTGAGCTTTTCTTTTCATTTTTATACATGTATTCTACCGATCCCAACACGTCAGTAGCTTGTTTTAGAAATTGAACAGTGAAGGATGTACAGTTCTGAAAAGCCCGTGAACCCCTTTGCACAGCTCGTCTTTCCCTAACTCAGTCTGTATCCCTATAGTCCATCTTCTAACTCTTTTGTGCATGCTCACCATCCACCCTCTTCATAGTTCCTTGAACACGTGGGATTTATTAACCTTTTCTAACTGTATAAAAGTGATTTTACAGATATTTTTTATTGGCCTAACGTAGCACGTTTGAAAAAAAACATTCATGTTAAGTGGTAAGTGGGAAACAACTGGTGTGACCTTACAAAGTATTAGTTACGAATCTTTTGAGTTTCACTTTTTTTCTTTTTTCTTTTTTTTTTTTTTTTTTTAATGAACATCTGGAGTTGCTCAGTCCTTTTCAGCCACAGCTCAGGAATTTCTAGTATGCTTGGAATTATCCTTAACAGTCTTTTAAAGTAGTGCTTAATTTAAAAATATTTCTTTCTCCTTCTACTTCATATTTGTCCAATACAGTATTTACGCATTTATTATTTATAGAGATGCTAGATCTTATAAGAACAGCACAACATATTATATTGTTCTTGACTGGGTTTTTTTGTGTGTGTGTTTAGTGGAAACTTGGATAAGCAAACAGCATTGGGTAATACGGTTCTACACTACTGCAGTATGTATAATAAGCCTGAGTGTTTGAAATTGCTTTTGAGGGGGAAGCCAACTATCGACGTAGGTAAGTTCATTATTTAAAAATAGGAAATAAAGATTTCCTAAAATTTCCTTCCATTATTTTAACCACTTTTACTTATGTCTTGCTGTGTTAAGTAAACTTTTACAAGGAAAAATAAAATTGTATTAGAAAAATTAAGACTTTACCACTATCAACCCTGAAGGAAGCATTCAGTTAAGAAATGGAACTTAATTTCTTAGAAAAAATAGTGACCACAATTTTCTAATACAAAATAATAATGGTAAACCCGAGCTATTCTGCAGTTTTATTTCTGATGAATTGTAAGTGTCCTGAAATTTAGGTTTGTATTTATACTGTAAAAGTCATCTCATACTTGTATGGTATAATGCCTCAAATGACTGCTCACATGAATCCCATCTAGATGCATGTGGGCTTTGTGTACACACCACTTATTTCTTATTCTATTATTAATGTCATTTGGCACTGCAGCTTCATTCAGCATGCTCTAGCCACCACTGTACCTGATTAGGAAAGGAATGAGGTTTCTTAGCTACCTTTCTTCCTCTGTTTGCCCTCTACATGTGTGAGATAGTTAGAACACTTGCTGTACCTAAATCGGTCCCTTTTTCATCATGGCTCAGCAAAAGTTTAATTTCGAATCTCTGTAAACTGTTTGTTCACACTTAAGATAATCTCTCATTTACTAGATGCTCTCTTTTCCCTGCCATCTATTGAGAGTTAGAAAGGTATTCATGAATCCAGCTTGTCAGGCTTAGGATCTAAGTGTCATCAGCATGTCTATAAAACATAAGCATTCTGTCAGCTCTTGGTATAGGAGGGAAGCTTCCTGGACAGTTGGTGCAGCCTGAAAAGTATGAAATTTTATTTCTCCCTCTTGTGTCATCACCATTATTTTCCTCCACTGCCCAGGCCTTGAAACATCAGGCTTATACTTAAAGATTGAGAGTCTGGAATTTTTGTAGTCTCTTAAGCTATCTGTGTGTTAACTGTAGTTAAGAAATACTATATTTTCTTTTCTTTTCACGTTAAAAGTCCTGACCCATCTCTGGTCTTTCCAGAAGGAACCCTGCTTCGTCTAGGGATCTTAATTCTTTCAAATTCATAGATGACTGATTTGTATTTTTCTAAAATTTATGACTGGCATTCTATATGTAATGTTACATACAGATATATTTGCTTATGAGATCTCAGTTCAACTGTTTTCAGTTCTAAATCACAGAAGTGCTTTACAATCTGGATACAGTGTAGGGCACACTCTGTTCCAGGTCCATGGCATTTACAGCTGTGCTATAATATGTCTTACCTAAGGCTGAGGTGTAGGGGTTATTTTTCTTTCCTGAGACTTGCTACTGAGTTATCTAGGAGGAATCCCGTTAGATGTTGTGCCTGAGGACGTTCCATAATGAAAGGCGTTATTTTAAAATGTAAACTATTTTATAGCCTTTATAAAGAAGAAATAGCTAGAAAGTTTTAAAATTATTATTCTTCGAATGTCATCTGTCTTCAAATTCAGTCTTCAAACCACTACATATTAATCAAGGTAAAATGTGCTTGGATCAACATTTCCTTTTTAAAAAGCTATAAAAATCTTAAAATAGTTTACTTTTTTCAGCCATCTTACCCTGTCTGCTTGCTTTTCCTGTTTATTCATGTAAGAGTTTTACTGGCAAAGGAGTTGAGTGGAGATTGAAATGACTAAATTTCTTTATATTCTCTGCTAGGATGGTTAGGAGGGATTTGGGAACTGTCCCAGCAGATGCTGCTGTTCAGAAAGAACCTGATGATACATGAAATGCATGAGCACTTAGAGTGGAATCTTAAAGAGCTGCAGCTGCTATAGAGTAAATAGACGTTTTTGATCACTTTTAGAAGTTACTCTGCTAAAAATAGTGAACCTTAATGAATTGATTCTTGAGACATCTCAAAGAATTGCTCTCTTTTTTTCATCGTTAATTTTGTAGTAAACCAAGCTGGAGAGACGGCTCTGGACACAGCAAAAAGAGTGAAAGCTGTCCAGTGTGAGGAACTGGTAAGAACCAGGGTGGGGGGAGGCAAGGGCAGGATGTTTACTTCTGTAAAGATGTGATCTACTTCAGATACCATTTCCACTATATCTCAGCCGTGGTATGGCTGCCAGCTGGCTGTATGCTGATCTGAAGGCCTTACCATACGTGAATGTTTTCGAACTTCACAACAGTAATTTTCTTTGTAACAGTTCAAGTAAAAGATGTTACTTCTATTGGAAATGATTGGTTATTTTAACCAGAATATTTGAAGACCATAAATATTGGAGGGTCGGGTATTTGAACACCAGTTAACACATTGTTCTAGGACATTTGGGCTTCCTCACATCCGAAGTTCTTGGAAACGTTTCTATCAGGAGTACAAAACAACCACAGAAATATTAAATCCGTCAAGACCTTTTAGGTCTGGATCTTTGTTTGACTTCTCCTGCTTTGGGTTTTTCCAGTTTATTTAATGGAACAGATAGTACAGAGATAGTGCAAGTCTTAAAAGGAGATCTGAAACAACCAAAATAAATCTCCTCAAAGGAGAAAGAAGCAAAAGTGTAATGTCTGGAAGTTAGGGTATAAAAAAAATAATAAAATGTCAACCACCAGCTTCTGTGGGACTTTGTGCCTCTGTTGAGCATGATGAGAGCAAAAATGTTGTGGAGTTTTGAGAATGTGTGAGTGCTGTTAACAGATGCCCCTCAAGAAGACCACTACAGCTCAAGAAATAAAAGTGTTAGACTTAAAGGACTTGCGCAGATCCTCTTCTGAAGCATTTAGCCAGGACTAAGGATTCTACATCAGACCAACAAGCTTGTTTGTTCTTAGCCCCCTGAGGTGCTTCGCACCAGCATGCATTCAGTAGGCAAGTGAATTTAAGCACTGTCAAGGGATTAAAAAGTCTTAAGCAGTGTGGCAGTTCCACATTCATGACAAAACCATAAGGATTTACAGAGCAGTTGTCATGTGCTGTGTAATTCAATTTCTGAGAACATTTGTTTTGCCCCATTTTGATGATCCAAAAAGATACCTACTTTTTATCTTCAGATGGTAATTTCAAAACCTTTCCTCAGACAGTTGACAGTTCTTGTCTTGTATTAATTAATTATTGCGTATTTCTGGGGATTGAAGTCAACACTTTGCTATGGTTGGTTAGGTGGTATTCTTACTGCCGTGTCTGCCATGTAAGTGCGTACTCTTTCCAGTGTTTTGAGCATCCTCTCAGCTGAAAACCAGACCAGCTGTGCAATGCACAGCTGGTACGGATAGCTCTTTTCTTTGCAGTAAATTCTTTAATAAGGTAACATCCGCCATCGATGCGGACCGACTAATTGTGTCATCGAACAAACAAGAGCAAGTGGATGTTATCAGTGAGCTTATCTAGCAGTTAATTGTTTTGATTATTGCAATTGACATTCCATTAATACATCACTGATTATTTGGTTAACTATAATAGAACATTTATGCCTCTTTTTTTCATTTTTGAAGAGGAAAATTATTTCCGCATTTTTCTCAGAAGTGGAAACGAGATAAGGCTAAGAGAAAAAAGAAATATGAGTGAGCATGTTGCTTACCATGGGCAATAAAAAAAAGTACTAAATAAATATCTAGATGTTTGCAGTGTGGTAGATGTGCTAAGCTAATTTCTGTTGCGTAGCTGGAGTCTTAACTGTGTAATTAAATAAATTTAAACTCAAGTGAGTTCACTAATACTTACGTAACAGATGGAAAATAGTTTCTTCCAAATTTTATTTTGGGAAGGTGGTTAAAGGCTTTTCTGAATTAACTAGTACCAAGTAGGCAACATTTCCAAGGATGTCAAGGAATAAATAATGATGGGAAATCTGAGAATTGAGATAAATTCTCCTTATGAACAACAATTTTCTTTTTTTTGCTGATTGTTGAAATAGTAGATTTTTAAATAATGTGGATACATTACTTGGGCTGGCAAAGTAGAGGAATTTAGTGCTCGAGAAACAGCGGCCTCATCCAGGGAGAGGGAGGGAAATAGGTAAATAGAGGATAAATACCTTTTATTTTGATTCCAACACAAGGATTGTGATTTTGGAGGGGTAATATTTGTTTGTACAAGAATTTGTAAGCAGGTTATGCATTTCCTTCTAGGAAAGGAGGGCTTCAGACACATGCTGCTTTTGTGCAGATACATTCTTCTTATATCACCTTTTCAAATGCTTGTCAAACGTGGGATCTTCTACCCATTTTGAGAAAACTTTCCCTTTTTGCCTTTTATCTGTTTTTCTATACTTGAAATAAACAAAGGATATGTGTGTGGTTGTCCTGAAATTGTTTATTTTTAATGTCTGGAAAAGTTTTAAACCTCTAAATATTTCAGTTTATTGCTTGCTGTTACAAAACTAGCTTTGTTGACACTGAAGTTACATGAAGTATTTCAACAAGAATTGTTATTTCTTTCAGCTTTCTCAAGCCAAAGCAGGAAAGCTGAACCCACACGTCCATGTGGAGTATGAATGGAATCTTCGGCAAGAAGAAATTGATGAAAGCGATGATGACTTAGATGATAAGGTAGGCGGGAATTACTGATACGACTTTGTACAAAAACCGTCAAAATGACTGCTCTGTGGGAATGAATAGAAATTAAAGACTCACTTTAATGTTTGTATCTCTTTCCGATAGATATTTGGGGGGGGGGGCTTGGTTTGAGGCCTGGATTAAAGACTGCTGAAGTGCTTTGTGAATAGAATTTGCCAACCTACTTATTATGGACTTGCGTTTCAGAAGTTTTGCTTTGACAGGACATACAATATAATATAAATAAGTAACTGTAGATCACTTTGGTGTCATTTTATCCCCTTCTAAATTCTAGGTTGTTAATTCTTAGCTGGAGGAGATCCAAAACTTACTTACTTATTTTCTGCATAAATTAATTAAAACCCTAGTTGTATCAATAACTGTATTACTTAAAAACTGTGCTGTGCACTTCATTCCTGAGTAGAAAAGGAAGTAATGGATAGACAAAACTTGAGGGCATAGGATAATTGCCATCCTAGAACATGTGAAAACTTAGCTTCAGTGTCCTACTTTAGCAAGCCAGTTAATTACTCTGTGCTCTGTTTCTGTAAGAAATAGTAATACACCTCTGCTATTTCGTGTGGGTGCTGTAGAAGGAAATGTGGTCAACTTTTCATAATCTGTGAAAGACTCAGAAACCCAAGTAATTTATGTATCCTCAAGGACAGTAAAGAAAAAAATTATTATCTGT
The DNA here is from genome assembly GCA_033439905.1 of Ceryle rudis. Lineage (NCBI taxonomy): Eukaryota > Metazoa > Chordata > Aves > Coraciiformes > Cerylidae > Ceryle > Ceryle rudis. The sequence goes on from JAAGNO010029404.1 coordinate 77,365, forward strand.
GTACAGAGTCTCAGGAGGATGACTAATGCTGTACTGGAGAGAATAGGCTGCCTGAACCAGAGCTGCAATGAAACAGATCGTGCTCCATATGCAGTTATTAATATACAGCAGTTAAAAATTGCTGTATACAATTTCTTCAAAGAGCAATTACATATGTTTAAAAGAGGAGACGTACCAATAAATCTGAAATGTCAGAAGTGGTTATGTTATTTTTCATATGCATCACTGGGGTAATATACTTGACCTTGCAGGATAACCGTGGTCTGAATAAATACCTATTTCAACTGAAGATTACTCATACATTCCAAAAACTTTACTAGAATTTTTTTAATAGGTTATTTAGTATGTTATTATGTGTCTACTGCTTTAAGAATAAACCCATTCATTAATGCTAGAATCTTTATTTTTCAGTTGCAGAGGAGAGAATCTTTGAGGTTGGGTCTCTGAGAAAGGGAGGAATGTGGTTATATTTGTCCAATAAAGAAAGAAATTATGCTCCTGTTCACTAGAATATGTTATGTTCTTTCCCAAACATGTTAACTATATTTAGTATTTAGACAGCTGTGTAATATATTTGGTTTTCTATTCACAGCCTAGTCCTATTAAAAAAGAAAGATCTCCAAGACCCCAAAGTTTTTGTCACTCTTCAAGCATTTCTCCCCAAGACAAGATGACTCATCCTGCATTTAGCACTCCTAGAGACAAGCAAAGACTCTCCTATGGAGCTTTCACCAATCAGATTTTTGCTTCTACAAGCACAGATTCACCCACCTCTCCAACTGCAGATGCTCCTCCTCTTCCACCTAGAAATGCTGGCAAAGGTAAGTCTGTCTTCAAACTACATTTGCAAACAGTCATTTTTCCCCAGTTGTCTTTCCTTTAGCCAGGTGCATTACAACGTTTCAATATGGAGTGTGGTTTCGTTACTGCTTGGATGCAGTAAAATGGTACAGTGCATGTTCAAAACTTACAAAGCATTGTGTCCCCCGTTTGTTTGTTTGTTTTTTAATGGACTCGTTCATGACTGTGTACGTGAAAGGGCGAAAAAGCAAAAATACTCTGTGAAATAAAAATCAGTTCATTTTATATAGAAATTCCATTTACGTTTTGGAGAAGCATTTTTAAGGATTTACAGTCAAAAATAAAAATGTTTTAGAAATTAGACGATGTTGCATAGGACATTATGATGATGTGCTCTGTAGTGTGTGGCATAGAGGGCAAAGAATCAAAGCTTTGGAAGGAGGGGAGGTGCAAGAAAATTCCTCCTTGCAGTCAGACAGTGTGGAAGAAGAAAAATACTGGCAAGACCTGTGAAGTGCTAAGCAGGTTGGTATTACAGTTCCTTTGCTCTCAGTGCATCAAGACTCCCCTCTTCCATTTTGGTGAGTGCTAGAGGGGCGTGAAGAAAATACCACGCCTTCTGCCAGAGAGTTACCGAGTCACTTACGGACTGAAGATCTAAACTAAACATCACCTGTTCTTTCCTGTGTGAAAACTACTTTGCTCTTGTATAATTATCCATAAGGAAGGTTTGTGCTACAGTTCAATCAGTTTTGCAATCTACATTTAGTTGAAATTAATTAGGTGCTTTTTCTTCCTAGTAATAGTAGTAACATGCTTGGTAGTGCTTGAAAGGGAAAAGAACTTATTTCCATCTGAGACATTCTTGCAGCTGTAGAGGATGGTGGTTCTTTGACCTCAATACCTACAAGCCAAGTTTAGAGGACATACTTATGGAACAGAACCTGTTACTTCATGATAATTTGTGCTAATCTACTTATAACAAAAGACTCAAACCTTCATATTTTCTCTTTCTTAACTTATTTAATTTAGAAATAGCCTAATTGTGTTTTGGTGGTAGACTAGATGACGATGGTAAACTAGACAAAACTTTAGTTGTGCTGAAGGCTACAGTAAAGTTTTAAGGCTTCTGTGGTTATGCTGAAGGACGCTCCCTTTATTTAGCACTGCTGTAACTTCATGTTTCATTTTCTCAATTGGTAGTTAACTGTGTTTTCAAAAATAATGAAGAATTGCTCTCATTTTTTTTTTCATTTTGACAATCTGAGTTGCTTTATATCAGTTTCATTGGGGACTCATTTGTATTCACAATACCCCTTGGAACTTTACTATGTTGACCTTACGTCTGTGTTGGCACTACACATTTCTAACTTTCTCCTTCTTCTCCCCCACCTTTTTTACATGCTCTTATGGTTTACAACTGATTAGCCACTGTCAGACACAGTATAGTGGCTTAGAAGTTCCTTCAGTCTGACCTAGGATAACTTTTTTTTGTCATGAAGTTGCAAGACTTTGAAACAAACAACGAATCCCATATCTCATTGTATTTATAGAAAAAATGTTTCTGTAAAAACATTAACAGCAAAAGGAGAACTAAAGAGAATCTCCATCCTCTTTTGGATGTGGAAGTATAATGACCAAGGATGAGGAAAATGCTGAGATGCTGAATACCTTCTTTGCCTCAGTCTTTAATTTAATAGTAAGACCAGTTGTGCTCTGAGTGGCCAGTTGCCTGAGCTGGAAGACAGGGACAAGGACCTGAATGAAGACCCCATAATCCAAGAGGAAATTGTCAGTGACGTGCCACACCACTTAGACACACACAGGTCTGTGGGGCCGGATGGGATCCACCCAGGGGTATGGAGGGAGCTGGCAGAAGTGCTCACCAAATCACTTTCCATCATTTATTATCAGTCCTGGGTAATCAGGGAGGTTCCAGTCTACTGGAAGCTAGCAAATGTGACACCCATCTACAAGAAGGGTCAGAAGGAGGATCCAAGGAACTACAGGCCTCTCATCCTGACCTCAGTGATGGCAAATGTTATGGAACAGATCTTGAGGTAGATCATCATGTAGTTCATAGAGGACAGCCAGGTGATCAGGCCCAGTCAGTATGGGTCTTTGAAAGGCAGGTCCTGCTTGAATAACCTAATCTCCTTCTGTGACAGGGTGACCTGCTCAGTGGATGAGGGAAAGGCTGTGGATGTTGTTTACCTGGACTTCAGTAAAGCTGTTGAAACGGTTTCCCATGGCATTCTCCTGGTGAAACTGTCTGCTCATGGATTGGATGGGCATGTGCTTCATTGGGTGAAAAACTGACTGGATGGCTGGACTGGAAGAGTTGTAGTGAATGGAGTTAAATCCTTTAACTGGTGACCTGTCACAAGTGATGTTCCCCAGGGCTCGGTATTGGGGCCAGTTCTGTTTAATAGCTTTATCAGTGATCTGGAGGAGGGGATCGAGGGCACTCTCAGTGCATTTGCAGACGACACCAAGTTAGGCAGGTGTGTTGATCTACTTGAAGGTAGGAAGGGTCTACAGAGGGTCATGCAAAGGCTGGATCGATGGGCCAAGGCCAGTGGGATGAAGTTCAACAAGGCCAAGGACTGGGTCCTCCACTTGGGTCAGAACAAACCCAGGCAATGCTACAGGCTTGGGGAAGAGTGGCTGGGAAGCTGCCTGGCAGAAAAGGACCTGGGAATGTTGGTTGACAGATGTTGAATATGAACCAGTAGTGTGCCCAGGTGGCCAAGAAGGCAAACAACATCCTGGCTTGCATCAGGAATAATGTGGCCAGCAGGACTAGGGAAGTGATCACCCCCCTGTACTCGGCACTGGTGAGGCCACACCTTAATACCATGTTCAGTTTTGGGCCCCTCACTGCAAGAAGCACATTGAGGTGCTGGAGCGGGTCTAGAGAAAGACAACAGAGCTGGTAAATGAGCTGGTCTTATGAGGAGCGGCTGAGGGAACTGGAGTTGTTTCCCCTGGAGAAAAGGAGGCAAGGGGAGACTTTCCTGCTCTCTACAACTACCTGAAAGGAGTTTGTAGTGAGGTGAGGGTCTGTCTTTTCTCCCAAGTAAAAAGTACTAGGACAAGAGCAAATGGTCTCAAGTCGCACCAGGGGAGATTTAGATTGGATATTATGAAAAATTTCTTCACAGAAAGGGTTGTAGAGCATTGAAGCAGGCTCCCCAGGGAAGGGGTGGAATTGCTGTACCTGGAGGTATTTAAAAGACATGTAATGTGGTGCTGAGGGAGATGGTTTAGTGGTGACCTGGCAGTGCTGGGTTAAGGGTTGGACTTTATGATCTTCACGGTCTCTTCCAACCAAAACAATTCTGTGATTCCTTAAGAAGGTTAAGGAGCTAATGTCTTAATATGTTGTCATCTTTCAATGGATTATAATGAACAGTATTTCTTTGTCATTATATAGTGTAGTTCTACAGACTTACCTAAAAAAGGGCGCTTTTTTTTTCTCCAGGAAGGGGAATATTTACGTGCATGTTTCATTCTGAGTATGTATGCAAGTTTTGGAAATGCTAGGCATTTTCCCAGGTATTCTTGCAAATTCCTAGGTGACTGAATCAACATAACACCAAAGCTACTCAGAAAGAAATGAAGCGTTGAGTTCTTGGTGTGTTTTCATGTCAAGGATAACACAAAAGAAATCCTTCTTTGTGTTACAACAAAATAATATGGTATTACCACAAAATACAGCAAACTGTTGCCTTCTAATGTAACATTAACTGCTTCATCAGAGTGGAAAACGCCAGATTGGGAGTGCAAGGCTGAGTAAGAGGTTGAATGAAACTACTGTTATGTTACAGTCGCTTGGCTTCCTGCTTCAAATGTGCCAAAATGTTGCAGTCCGGGAATGATGCTGGCTTTTTGATTGATTTCCATTCAGTAATATTGTAAAGTATTTAATCAGTTTTAGAAGTTAATGCAAGCCTATCTTACAGGAGTAATCTAAGACTCAAAAAGATGGGAACAAAGTGTCAAATGTATAAAACAATTCATCAGTGTGGAAAAGTTGCTCCAGCTGCATCATTGCAGATGCACTTGTGCTTCATTGTAAACTGCTACACCGTGTTATCTTCCCCACTTCCAGCTCCCAAACAAATTGTTTAAAAGAAAAAGAAGCAAAGGCTCTCCACTTCCATAAGATACTGGGGACACATCTTAATTTTGAAACAGTCTCTGTAGGAAAAAAGAATATCCTTTAGAATTTATCTGCTGGTTTGATATTAGAAGTAATAGAGTATATCACTTACATCAAAGTTTAACATACAAGCTCACTTACCAAATCCTTCTTTTTGTTAAAAAAGCTCATTTTAATAGCTACCTATTTGATTTAAGGTTACATGAAAACATACTGTTATATTTTGCACTAAGTTCCCTAAATAGCAAGAGTAAGAAGAGCATTGAATCTGTAATTAAATTTAATCTTACCTTCTGTCCCCACGTGCCATCTGATCTTTGTCCCTGCTCTGCTGTGAGGCCCCAGCAGATACCACACAACTTAACTGCAAATCTGATGTGAGGGCAATGCTGCTAACTAGTTTTGTAGAAATGTTAGGCAATCTAAGCCAAGTTTTCTTAATTTTATCTGAAAGCTAATTGATTTTTAATTGTTCTGCCTATTTTTCTCATACAGGATGAACACAGAGGTCAGGGATCAATTTTTATGTCATGAAATTAAGTTTGGATCTTCAGTACTTAGTTTGCATGTTTTACACTTTTTCTCAGCTCTGATGTTAGGTACGTAAACCCAAAGACACTTGTGGTTCCAGTCCACTGCTACTGCGGACACCATGTCATTTAACCTACCTCTTCACTTGATCAGTCTCCATTTCTAGCCAAATTAGCTTATTTGCATTTGCTAGTAACTTTTGGAAGGTGTTTGATTGCATTGCTCACAGGATTAGAAATCTTCTCAAGTCTGCTAATGATTTTTTTCATGTATCAGCATTGTTGTGTAGCTTTGGTGATTTTTCAGCCGTGTAGGTCTCCATTTCTGTTTTGTTAGACTACACAAAATGGAGCATCTTTCACCTTTTCTGATGGAGGATTTTCATTCTTCTGTCATTCAAGTTGTTCTTTCCTCATACTAGCCCTTCTCTGTACCTTTGCTGTTTAAATCCTTTCTTAAATACAAGTGACTGGAATTGTAGGGACAGCATTAAAACCTTGCTGGTCCTGCTGGAAATCCTACATCAGAACATCCTTTCATCCTGTGTTTTCATGATTCTTACTATGGCATATCAGGCGTTACACTGGCTCTACTACCATTTTCAACCGGAGTCCTTAATTTATAGCACAAAGGCTTCCTTAGCATAGAATTTTAATATTGTCCATAATGCTTCTGTATTTGATTTCATTGCCTTAACCTCTGAGGTCATTCAGCTTCTCCTGAATGTTTTCAGGATTCTATAGTTTTCTTACATATACTTGAAGATGTAATTTTTTTTTTTAATATTCTTATGAATGTGTTGTACATTTTGGCTAAATAGTAGTAGTTATCCCACTCAAACTCTGCATTTTCTTAGTGCAATAATAGGAAGGGAAGGCTAACTTGAAACTGTTGGTTTCATGTTTGTTTGTTTGTTTTTAATTTGTGCATAATTCAACACTATTTAATATAAATGCTGGCTCTTTTTAAACAGGACTTTTTTTAGCATGATTTATAAAATGAATGTGCTTCAAATGCTAATGTTGAATCAATGTATATTTCCATTTGCATGTAAGTTAGTCACAGCGATTGTGATCATTTTTTCTTTAATTATGATCTTATTTTCAGTACTGAAAAATACATGATCTAAAGTAAGACAAACCGAAGAAGGCTTTTAGTACTATCTGTGCAAAAATGTCAGTCATAAGAACTTCAAAAATAACAACACTTGTTAATAAAAATAATATTTTTACTATAAACTTACTTTTCTTTGCAGTACCCATTCTACCACTACCTGGAATACTGATTCTCCCATATCTCTCATTAAGTGGTAAAAAAAAAAAATTAAAAAAAGGGAGGTTTTTACACTCTAAACCCATCAGGTTTTGAGTGGATGGTGATGGCTTTGCATGGTTTCACAAGTACACAAATTAATAGATACTAACTGTACAAAAGCTGGAGGGCGGTGCAGACCACTTCCAGTTATGTACAATAAATTTGAGATTATTTGGTCTGTTTACACATGAAGGGGTGATCCCTGTGATACAAAAAAGTGATAAAAGATGACAGCAGCTTGTACTTTGAGAGCAACTTCTCCCCAGCTAACAGAAGAAAAGAGCCCAACAGAAGTAAAATTAAAAAAATGCTAGGTCAATATTCATTTTTGGTTGTGTGAGGAGAATGTCCATGAACTGTGAACTTCACAACTAAGTGAGAAATCATCATTGGGATACCTAAGGAGAAGAAATAGTTGGCTTACTTGGCAATTACAAAACATCTTTGATCTTCAAAACTAACTGCTCTGATTATTGCTTCAAAACATCAAGCTAGCCTTGTATAAGAAAAATACTACCTGAGGGGGGTTTTATATATTTTTTGTTTATGTATATATATGTACTACAAAGTATTTTATAATTTTACTGACAGTTCATGCATCACCAGATCTTTGTATTTGTTCACCCGTTGTTTCCAGAAGCTGATTTAGATTCTAGCACAATGTGACTTGATACCTCTTTCTGAAAATACATTTGGAAGTTTTCCTTTATTTTCTGCATACTTGAAAGTATGTTATTTTGTATTGCATCCATTTAATCATTAGTGGATGACTTCTAAATTCATATTTATTCCATCCATGAAATTAATATAGGAACAAATACTGTGAGTCTGAAAAGATACGCTGTTTTTCATACCTTAACACCTTTTCCCTGTAACTTGTTGGTTGCCGTGTGAACTCTTGACAGCTGTGAAGTGATAACATATTTCAACTCTTCTGTTATATGTGGAGATATACTACTAGTGTGAAACATATATATAAAATATATATAACCACATTTAAAGAGTTTTTAATCCTAGTAAATTTTATTTTTGTAGAGAAGGATTCTTCATTTCATTTTATTTGCAATGAATAGTACACATTTTACTAAATGTCTGAAGTTTTATTTTGGCGATAAGCACACAATACTATTTTCAGTGCATTTCCTCCACTGCTGTTTCCTTTAAGCCAAGTGTGAACTATTTGTCACTTGTGGCAGGGCTGGAGCCCATGTTGGTGGTGAGGCTGTGGTGCAGTAGGGACAGGAGGGCACTAGGTGGTGGTAGGATAGAATGTCTGCCACGTTGGCCATTCCCATTTGCAGACATTTTGGAAGCATGTAACTCCTCCCGATTTGCCGGGACAAGAGAAAAGTACTGCACTGACATACTGTGTATGTTTTCAACATGCTTTAAAAATAATGGTACTGTTGCCAGGGGATATTGAATTTTTCTTCTCCCCCTTGCCCTCTTAGATATACTCTGAGTTACTTAGGGTTTATAGACCAACCTTTGGTTCTTATTTATTTATACGAACTAAAAAAATTTGCACAAGTCTTGAGGATCGTCAGTCAAAATTTAGCATGAGAAAAGTTTTTTTTATTTTTGCTGGCAGAAACCTACCAGTGCATGGTTTAAATGAGCTTCCTTCAGATCATGAAAGAAATTAAAATGAGAAAGGATGCAAACTGAGGCAGAATGTTATTAATTAGAATTAATATTTGACTGCTTGCCAATTAATGGTTTTGTGAACTTGGAAGTAAATTGAGAGGAACAATCACAAAATATATAATTTGATTTACAAAAGTAAGCAATTAATGGAAAGCCAGGCTCAAAATATGTACTGGGGTTGAGAGATTCTCCCAAGCAGCAAAAGGCCTTCCAGGCTTGAATCTGGAAGAGAATAGATTGAATCATTAACTCATTATGGAGGCTTTTATTAATATTTTCTTTTGGGTTTAGAAGACATCGCCCACTGAAAACAACCAGCAAACGTACACATGCTAATGGGAGAATTGTAGTTACTTTTTTCAGTGTTTAATATGTCATCTAAGGAATTTTAGCAAATATTTTAGCAAATATTTTCCTTCACTGATTTTAATATTTTTGTGACAGTGATTTGGGAAGGAATGCAGACTTTGGTCATTTTCAGTCTGCCTATAGAGACTGGTAATAAATATTTTTTGAGGCAGCTTTAGTTCAGTGTGCAGGTTAAGGTACATACTCATTAAAATGGAGACATTGTCTCAAGTACTGTTTGGATAAACAAGGTTTTCAAGAATAGGCAAGTTGGTTCTAAAGTGCTACAAAGTATGTGATGATAGATTTGAAATTTAAGTTATAAATAAACTTTGTTTTTAAAACTTTATATCCATTTTCTGCATTTATCCAGACTCTGTGATGACAAAGCTCTCTTATGTGCAGAACTTATTGTAGGATCATGATTGCAGTGAATGCAGAAATTCGTTGGTTAGATTAAAAAACAAAACAACAACAAAAAAAACCAAACAAAAAACCCAAACAAACAACAAACCAACAAAAAAACTCTAAGCCCCGATGAAACCCTTAGAGCTATTCTAACCTAATATAGCACTAATTTAGGTGTTACAGGTAATTTCTTTTGGTGATAATAGCAGCTCACTTGAGCAGTTGTCCCCTCACTGCATGTCTGTGCCCTGCGCTGCCTGCTTCCTTGAACTTATTAAAGACATTTTTGAAGGTGATTGATGAAGCTGATTAGGGGAATTGCTCATCTTCCCTCGGGGTTATTTTCTGATCTGTATCTGTTCCCACATCCTATAAAACATGCATTGTATTCAGTAATACTTGTGGCAACATCGAAGTAGGAGGAAGTAAAGGGTTTCAGAGTAGGGATGGCTGCATAAACTCCTATACGCAGTGATACCATTAAACACCTAGTCTTGGCCACGGGAAGGGCTTCTCTGATGTTTATTTTGTACACACTCCATACAGCAGTTTGCATTGCTCTAAGAATGCATATTTTGATGTTTTGAAGC
>JAAGNO010029405.1:22677-33298 GCA_033439905.1 Ceryle rudis
GTACATATATGAATAGACTTCCCCGTCAATGCTGTATGTAAACTCAGTTTTTGTGGACCTGGATGTGATACATGCACATTATTTTTTTTTTTTTTTAATGTTTGCTGCTCTCCAAGTTTTAAGCTGAGAGAGGCTAGTTCTGTGTCTTTCATAGGCACTGCTAAAGTACTTGTGACGTGGAGGTGGCTTCTGAATTAGCTGTTTTATTGTGGCATATTTCTATATTTCTCCTGTATTGAGCAGATGCTGTTTCAGGCAGCCTGCTCTTAGTATTCCTTTTTTGATAACTTTAAATGTGTTGAGAAATGTATTAATTATTTATTGCTCTCAGAAAGAACAAGCTCATAAAAATTAATTTTCCTAACCTCATTAGTGAACTGAAACATTAATAATGAAAGCTACTAGATTGCAGTAGAAATAATTATGCATTTTATCACAAAGTTCCAGTAGGCTTGTGTGCTCTGTTTCATTATTCCTTGTCAGAATAAAGTTTTTGTTCAAGCCTGAGTAGGAAGTAATATTATCAGCTTTTAATTTGGTCATGGAATGTAGTCTACGTAGATGTGTGCAGGGAAAAGCTTGCTTAATTTGAGCTTGGAAAGTAACGCTTGTTTTGTTTGGCAGACAAGATCATAGATGAAGGACATCTAACCAAAGTGGAAGAAACAAAACTTTTGAAAGGTTAGACTTCTGGATTACTTAACTGTTTTTGAAGCATGTTTTTATGTCACTTCGGTGCATGTTCTGTCTTAAAGTAGCCGTTTGAATTTTGTTGAATAATGATTTCAGGAAAAAAAATCAGTAAAAGGGAAGTATATTGTTTACTGAACTCTGCTTCAAATACTATTGTAGGGTAAAAATAAATAAATTTTGAAGATCTAATGCATGAAATGCTAGTCTCAGTTTTGACTGAGATTTTACTTGAATATGCATTAAACAAGTAATTCCTGTAAGTTGATTTAAATCTTTAGTACCTGCATAAATTTCAAACAAGCTTTTGTTTTTATTATAGTAGATAGAAATAACGTTTTTTCTTGTTTTAAATAAAACTGTCTTTTAATCTGATTTTTTTTTGTAGCTTACAGCCTCATAACTTTAAAATATTAACTTTCTACATGTGCCTTTTCCAAATACAGTATCTTCTCTAACTGTGCATCTCTAACTTTTTTCTCTTCTGTATAAAACAAGTAAAATACAAGGAGGTAATTAGAAAAGATTTATCTTGTCAAGGAACAGTCATCCTTGTCTTCTAGTGCTGAAATCAGGAGCGCTACAAAGCATTTAGATCAGTATTTCCTATATGTCTCAATGCAAGGTTGTTTGGACTTGTAGGCTGACTCCAGTTTTGTAGCATTTTATTAATGTCTAACTCATTTCTTTGCCCTCCATCCTTCTGCAGCATGTTATTATATGGAATAAATGTTAGCCTGTTAAAAGTTCAGGTGTTTTAGTGACTTCTCAATTTATCTTCTCTTACTGTAATGTCTGAAGTTGCACCTTTAATTTGTCTCTGTATGTGAGTAAGCTATAGACAACAAGCCATATTTGGCAAAAGAATGCATACAATAACTGCAACCTAACACTTGCATGCCAGTTATCTTGCAAAGCAGTGAGCTATGTTTAGTGTCTTTTAATATATTCTAACTCATCAAGTAGGTATGATGTCAACACATTTTAATATACTTCATCATTTTTGGCTATATTTACTCAGCTCAGCTTTATTATGGGAAATAGAGACAAAGTCTGTAAAATAATGTAGACAGGAAAGAGGTTTGTGCTTATGACTCTGGCTCCAGAATAGGAAGCAGATTTCTAAAATCATTTCTCTCTCTGACTTCTGCTGTTTCTCATGCAGACACTAATGTATCTTTCCTTTGGTGCCTAATCTTGTTCCTTAGTTTAGGGGGAGGAGAATAGGAGGGAGGAAGACACCGAGGGTGGGTGCATGGGGAGTATGAGAGGGATGTGGGGGAAAAGAGAATTAATTCAGTGGTTGGGACTTGTGGTGTTCCTCCCACTTCACATAGAGCAAGAAAGCTGTGTTTCCTTGTATGACCAGATATGGTAAAGGTAGTTGGATACAGATATTACTCAGCTTAATGCTTCTGGATTGGCCATGAATGTGAACAACATGGGTGAGGCTTTAAGGATATACTCTTCTTGATATTTCAAAAAGAATGTATTACTTTGTTCAGTAATTATTACAGTTTTAATGGCAGTCTTGTGAGCTTGATACCGTATGATACATGTAAAATGCTTTGTATGTTAACATATTTAGATACTAGTTAAAACCTTATTCCTAAAAATAGGGAAGTACCCTTTTTGTTTTATCAAAGAACCACACCCAAATGTCAAGTTTTTAACTATTCCAGTTATTATGAGCTTTGTCTGATGAAGTCATGAGGGTATGTTTGGAGCCGGTGCCAGGTCCGAACCCCTTCTGTGCTTTAAGCGTACAGCTGCTTTCCCCTTCTTCCTCTCCAGTGCGTTCAGTTATGTTGGGATAGGAAGAATTTGGCTTCTGATCAGTTGCGTTGTTTGTACTTGCCTTCCTCTGTTTCATGTACAAGTGGATGTTATTCTGGCACAGAGAAATAGAAAACTTTCCATGTCAGATGAAGAAAACATTTTTTATTACTATTTTATTAACCTGTCTGCATTGTGTCATCTTGCTAATTTCCCTGTGTAGGAGCACAGGTTGTCTTCAGTTTGCTTTTAACTACTTTCATTATGGAGGTGTTCATTTCTGTTTGTTCTCTTGTTATTTGAAACAAAACAATGCACAAAAGCTTTCTCATTCCTCCTTTGTTTTTTACGTATCTTTATTGACTAACCCTGTTGGTATAATACACTTGATTTCTTTGTTGTTATGCGTTGTTCTTCCTGTGTCCTGGTACTTTTTTGTTGCATCTACAGTATCTTTTATGTGAAGAAATCATTGATGTTCACTGCATATATGATAGAATTAAAGTCTGTGTACTGGGAATGTTATAAAGATACCTTTGTATGTGTATATATATGTATTTATACCTACTTGGAACTTGAGACTCAGAGGAAACATCTATTAATCTGTTCATGGGCAATAATGCTGGCAAATCAAGACTCTGCATAGTCAGCTAAGAAAGACTTCATTATGTGTAACCTTACTTGCATTTTGGTGACCTGGTTCCTTGCTGACAGACTTACTGGGTTTGCCCACACCAGAGATGGTGTGCCTTTCTTTAACAGACCCATCAGAACTCAACTGGAATGGTCATTTTACAAAACAAAACATGAGGAAAAAAATTATTTGTCCAAAGTACTGAAGCGCAATTTTATTCTTAACAGCAGTTTCTTTCTGATCTGTTACAGTATCCGCATTGTTCTAGTTTTCTTTTCTTATTTGTTTCCTGATTGAATCAGTTTTTGCACAGTTCCAGCTGGCAAGAATACAGCTTTAACAAAAGTTCAAGCTGTGCATGAGGCAGTTGCATCCCTGATTAGATGCTAGGCTAGATTAATGACTTGAGTGGTGCTAAATCCATTTTAGCTCAGACTTACAAAGAAATAAGCAACCAGGTTGTTAGGTGTTTCTTCAACTAAGATGTTTTCTTTGACATTTAGCAGTAGTTAAATGTGTATAGAAGAAATTACAACTTAAAGACTGAACAAAACCTTTACTGATTGTAGTTGATTTTCCTTGTCTCTTACAGAGAATCAAGCGAGAGTCAAAGAATCTGATTTGTCGGACACTCTTAGTCCAAGCAAGGAAAAAAGCAGCGACGACACTACAGGTAATCGTTTAACTGAGGGTCTGTACATCTAATTAGTTTGAATTCAATCACTTTAATCACAAGCATTTTTCTAGAAGAGCAGAGAAGGTGTGTATTATGTGGAGCCAGATACAAGCTTAGAAGTAGTATTGTCTATTTTGCAACTTCATAATTAATTGTTATAAAATGAGTAGAACATAAAAGAATGCTTAAAGAATGCATATATGAAAGCTGTCTACAGTCTACCTGTTCTCTGAAAGGTGTGGGATTTTTTTTCTTTTTTTCAGACGCCCAAATGGATGACCAAGATCTAAATGAACCTATTGCTAAAGTAGCTCTTCTAAAAGGTAAACAAACTTATTTTTGTAAATTTAGATGCATAATTTGTGTGTGTATATATCTTTTTGTCTACCAGTTCTTTATGAAGTGTCCATTGAAGCAGAATGTTGAAATTCATGGTAGTACAGAAGTTACATTTAAATATCAATAATGATTCCTTTGGGTCAAGTGATATAAATGATAATTCTGGGTGTTATTATAGAAATAACTTGTGCATAAAGATAGTTTCTGCACTCCCCAATGCTGTCCTAGAAATTTACATGTTATAACTTCAAGCAGAGTTGAGAAATAGTTTCAGCATACACATAAGTTAGGGATTCTTCCATCACTGAAGTGTTTTAAGCATTGCTAAGTTTTACTTGTGTAGTTCCCATCACTGCTGGAAATGTTTCTCTTAGTTTGCACCTCAGGGGTTAAAAAGAAAATCTGAAACTTTGTTTTGGTTAACACAATCAAGATTTGAATTTCCTGTCATAACTGTATTTAGAATGATTGCTGAGCCTTAGCATTGAGCTTCATGGCTATAAAATTAATTTTTTCACTACTCTTTACAGTGAAGTCATTTACTTATACTTCATTAGCAAGGTAATATTTACGTATTCACAAGCTGAAAAATTTTGTGTGATAATGTTACATTTAACATACTGAAAATTAATTGTACATAAAATATAAAATTAGACATTTGATAAGGTCTGTATGATCATGCTTACATTGACATCACAAGTAAAAAATGTCACAGTTCTTTATGGTTTGGAAAGACTGGAAGCCATAATGAAATGTAGACCTGTAAAAGAACTTTTTTTCTGTAATTGTTTACATTTTTGTAATCTTATGACAGAAGGGCTTCCAAAAGTTCCATGTATTTTATGTTTCCAAGCAGCAAAAATAATAGTTTTTAAGTTTGATATTTTCCAGTGGATATCAGTTCAGCAAACCAGTTTAAAAAGGAGTGTTGAGGTACTAAGCAGGTCTCGTTTGGGTTTTTCTTTAACGTCTGCAATTAATAACAAGTATATGGAGTCACTTCCTGGGTTATAAGGTAGAATCTGGTGATGTTGTTTGTAGTGATTATGATAGTCTTATTTTTGGTGATAAATTTGTGGTTGGCAGCAAGTTTTATTTGAAAAAAAATATTTCAGTTGAGAGGCTTGATGTTCATTAAGTATCAGAACTTAGGCGTCCAGAATGGATTTGCATTAAATAGTTTGTTTTCTGTGAGCATCGTCACACGCACAGAATTCACAACCGGAACAACCTTTCATATGTAAAGAGTACAGGAGACAAACTGAATTCAGCTCATGCCAAATTTATTTTAATTCTGATTCTTATAGCTTTAAGATAGCCAGCTGAAGACTACTCCTAATTGGCTGGATTTCTTAGTCATCTTCTGCAGATGCATTAGAAATAGTCCATGGACCCCCTGGGCTGAAAACTATTGTTTCAAGGGTCAGGTGTAGTCAGGCTTTCTCTGTCCAGGGTGTATTAAACTGGAATAGAGGGTTAATTGAACTCTTAAAGGACCAAAATCAAGTTTTCTGCAGTAACTTGAAAGCGCTTTGTTGTTACTGTGAGTGTTTTCATTGCTTCATCTAGCTTTACTCCATTGAAGATGTAAGTCATAACCGTTACTGAACTTTTAAGTGAAATGGTAGAAAAATACCTATTTGCATAGGCTGCTCTGCTGTTGGGTTGCATATTGCAATTAACAAAAATAATTGGAATAATTCTTTTTTTCTCTTGAGGCTATTTATGGGCATTTCTGTTTTGCTCTCATGAAACCATTTAAAAAATATCTGTACAATGAATCACTTGCTCTAGTAATTTTTATGAAGAGCCTGTAAACCCGCAGTTTTGTTTGAGGTTTTGTCAGAGCTACTTTGTATGCCTGACTTTGCCCTAAAAAGGATCTTATTTGCCACAAAACAGCTTTCAAGTGGATTTATGTAGTCATATAATTAAGAGTGAGAACATTTCTGATCTGGCAGCTGTTTGGAATGCGGAAGTGGTTGCTGGAAAAGGCAGAGCTCCTTTATGGAACTATTGGAATTTACAAAACTAATGGATCAAGAAAATTATGAGACTTCTAACTGCTGTTGTTTCCTCCAAGTGTATTTGCCATCAATAAATTTTGAGTGCATTCGGGATTTGTTTCAACTTTCTACAAGTCAGAATGTAGCAAAGAAGGGAAGAGGAAAAGCTGTCACAGATTAGTAGAGCTGCTTTTTCTTTCCCCATGAGGTAAACGACTTTATTAGCCATTAGTGATAGTTTCCTGGATGCTTCTATTTAGACAAGTTGTTTGTAATTACTTATTGCAAAGTTAAAACCAGGTAAATGTTAAACAGATGGAAAGAAGCAATAAATATCATTGCAAGGTTAGTAATCTTGCTCTTATCAGCTTCCCTATATTTTCATGGTAACTAAAGTTAAGACATCCATGGAGTCAATAAAAAGTGTTTTAAAGATTTGATGAATACTGGCAGTTTACTGAAGAAGTTTTGAAAATCAGCAATGGTCTGTCGATTTGGAAAGTTTGGGAAACGTTACATATTTGGGAAATGTTATATGTTAAGGGAAACGTCATCGCATGTGTGTGTGAAACTACGTAGTGTTAATTAAGAACATTTTTTGTAACACAGCAAACAATCTGATCACAGATTAAAATTTTCCATGAGCTACAATAAATGAACGAGTGTTTTCAGACTGTTGTATTTGACTTGGTTTTTTGGCACCATATTGTAATTAATAATATAATTCCTAAGACCTCTCTGCGAACAGTTCGATCAATGCTGAATACTTCTGGAAATTGCTCACATGCTGGTTTTAATTGCAGCCTTTAAAAGTTGATTCTCAAACGAGGTTTTTGTGATGTGAATTTGCTCCTTAGGCAAATTAATTCTAAGCCTGGTGATATTTAGTAGTTTTATTAATAGAACCATCCTACTCACTAAGGATTTTTTTATTTTTTTTTCAAAACTAGAGTCAGCCCAAAAAAATACTTGCTTTAAAGTAAAAGACATTAAAGAAATTTTCAGTTTGGGTAAGACTGAAAAGCCATTATTTTCTTCTCATACTTACAGTTCTTGGCTTTCTATTTAGGAGCTTGTCAGGCATATGGAAATTCCCCTATTGCATTAAAGTAGGAAAGAGTTTTTACCTTGATTGTGCCTTTAGTAAACTGATTACATTGGTCCCATAAGTTGAGATCCTCATCTCCTTTGAAGCAGGATTATCTTTTGGGATGTGTGCTTTCATGGATTGGAAAAATTGTCCTCCATAAAGTTCATTTAGGGTGTCTATTGTTGGATTTGGGACACTGCTTCTTTATCAGGCATGATTTGAGCATAATTTGTCAACTTTCTCATCCATCTTTTCTGAACAGTCTCATTAAGGGAAGGTTGAAAGTCTAATTGCTCCAAGCCTTTATCCCTGAGAAGCTAAGAACAAAACATGTTCAATAAAGAGAAACTTGGATTTGGAACTCAAACTATAAAAGAAAATCTTTGGATGAAATATGTAGTCCTCGCTGTTCTTTCTGCTCTCATAATTTTGTTCTGAAAGTCTAAATGCACGTGTGCCCTCAGCATTATTCGGTCCCACCAGTTCGTTATTGTGAGAATAGGAAAAAGAGTTGGTTTTCTTAGAGAGACAGAGTATGAAAACTTCATAATGATTTGATAAACAAGGTTTTAAAGACTTATACAGTCTAATACGAATGTCAAAATTATAAGGGCAAGCTAAACTATAGCTTGTATTTAGTTTTCTCTTAGTGGTGAAAGGTCTAGACATCCAAAGTAATTTCTTTTCTGTGGTTTTTATACTAAGCAATGTGTCTTTATCTTGGATCCATATGATCTGCAGTGGTAGGCCTGTTAGCTGTGTAACAGCATCTACATTTTTGTTCTCCCTCTCCCATGAGGCACAGCTGGGCTTTTTTCACTGATTTGCCTCCTCTACCTTTCTCACCTAACAGGCTTTATATAACGTTTCTACCTGTGCAATTTATTAGTGCTGTGTGTGTCTATTGGAAAAATCTGTTTCCACACAGACACTACATAAGGAAAATTTAGTGAATGAGAGTTTCCTGGTTCCAGTTCTTGGCATTGCAGATGCCTGTAGGAGAGTGTGTTGGCTTCCTCTTTGGTACCGCATCATGTTTCTGGTGCATTAGAGGACACTGCTGTTTTAGTTACACTTATATTTCCTCTTTTAAATTCCTCCAAAACTTCATCTTTAAAAAGTGTTTAATTTGTCTGTGGATGCAAGTTATCTCTTATAAGCCCAAGGATTTGATATGCATTTTAGCTATTACAAAAGTTGTGAGACAGAGCAAATGTTTATATTAAGAGTTTAAATAACGTGCTTAGATATCTGGTAATGTTAAATATATAGTTAATACTTGAAGAAAGTGAGAAAAATTTTAAGGGCAGAATTTAGCTTAGTATTCACTAGGCCACTAAATGAATTAAGGAGGGTGGGATTTACTTGATTTTCTTAATGTAGTTTTGCAAAGCTTCCCTAAATTGGTCCTTTCCTTGTCGTTATGGTCCACAGAGGGAGAGGGGGAAACCAAGCTTTGTGGGGTAGCCGATTGGCAGTTGCAAACCACTTCATAGCAACTCTTTGCATAATCTCCTGCAGCTGACTGGCATTAACCAGGCTCAGTACACGGCTGGGTCTGGACATGTGCTGTTATGCTGCCTGCCAGGGCTGGTACGTGCCGTTAGGAGTGGGGCTGTGGGAGACTGGGGACACAGGATCATTGCTGCTAATTGTGTGCTAGCAGAGAGGGTTAGAGTAGCTTCCTTTCAGACAAGCTGTAAACACAGTAAAGGATTGTGTTATGCTTGTTGTTCCTTCATTTCTGTCAATCCAGGAATCCTTGCCAATCTATGCAGCATCTTTAAATATTCTCTATTTCTTGTTTGCTATTTTTGGTTTCATACTGCATGTTATATATAATGAATGTTTTAAAGTTTGCATATGTTTTCCTCACTTTAAAAGTATATTAATATTTTTTGCTAATATTTACCTAATCCAGTTTTGAGTTTACTTTAACTTTGGGTGATTTGAATAAAAAGTAACCAGTTATCGCATGGCAGTGCAGAATAAACTGTTGTACAAACTTATGAATTAAAGAAAATGTTCTTTTATCAGATGAATTGCAGGGTGCACAATCAGAAATTGAGGCTAAGCAAGAAATTCAGCAACTGCACAAGGAGCTGATTGAAGCCCAAGAGCTAGCTAGGACAAGTAAACAAAAATGCTTTGAACTTCAAGGTGAGACCCAGATCCACTTGGTTGCGTTAGGGTATCCGTTAAAATTTTATTTATCAGGTAGTTTTAAAAGGGTGTCCAATTTTGCTGTTAGATGAATTTGTCATAGCATTCACATCTCCTGCACAGAATGTCAGAAACCCTTGCTTTTATTCTAAACTCTAGATACAGTCTGATTGAGCTCTCGCTTTTTGGTTCAAGATAAACCAGCATCTTTTTCATATTATTGAATACATACTTTATGTATTTCATCCTTATAAAATATATCCATCTACAGATATTGATTAATCTGTATTTCAGTGTATCCAGTTGTAGTTCTTTGTTTAGATATGCCTGTCAGATATGTAGCTGTATCATTATCCTTAGCAAAACTGTGCGTTGTTTTTGACAGGAAATAGTATACTCCAGTTCAGTTGCATATTGTTCAGTGTTCTTTATAGGGTATATTTACAGCTTTTTTTTTTACCCCTCTCCTTTCACACCAGTTTACATTTAGCACACATGGAGTTTTTGGATCAGGCAACAGATTATATTAATTTAAAATTAATTGTAATACCACCACAGTAATGGAGTGATGTATTAATATTAACTTTGTTATTAAACTACTTACCCAGTTACTAGCTTTAATAACTTACTGAAATAATGTAATTGTTTTAAACATTTCAGTTAAGGGGAAGTTGTAACTAAAATTAATCACACAGCTAAAATACTTACTAACAAAACCTCATGGGTGCATTTTCATTTATAGCATTATTGGAAGAAGAGAGAAAAGCATATCGAGTACAAGTTGAAGAATCTCACAAGCAAATAAATGCTCTGCAAGGTAGGAATTTATTTTTTTCACCCCACTCTTTAGTGAAAATGTACAGAGCTTTGGCTCTTTCTGTGGCATCATGAGCACAAATAAAGAAAAATATTACTTGAGCATAAGTTTTAAATGTGTTTTCTTTCACTATTTCTTTAAATTTTATTGTGAAATCTGTCCTGTCAATTCCAGTGGTTCTGGTCAAACTTAGGAAATGCAAAGATGTGATCTGTAACAGATAACCTCTTCCTCTCTTTTCAGTCTTTTTCAGCTTTGACTGATCCAGGGTTTCTTATTGTGACTATTTTATCTTCAGAGCACTCTGAAGGTTTAGTCTTTATTGTGATACTCAGATTCTTCACTTCATTGGCAGGATCCTCATAAAAAAAATTTAATACAGATCTGCATCCAACCTCTGAGCATGCAGTAAAATTTCTGCAACAGAGAC
>JAAGNO010029405.1:40215-56094 GCA_033439905.1 Ceryle rudis
ATCTGCCTAGTCTGTAAAGATTGTTTGGGAGAACACCGTAGTTTCCAACAATTACTCACTTTTCTGTTATGAACATTTTGAGTGAAGTTTTCCGCAGTCTCCGCTTTTAGTTTATTTTGCAGTCCTGTCCTTTGCTTTGTCATTAATTCACCTGTGTCGCATTCCTCACCATTTTCAGAATTAGAAAAGCAGTCTTGTTAGTACATGTTTTGTAATCAGATGTGTATGTAGAAAAGCCTAATCTTTTAAATTTGTGGTAAAAGCCAGTACTGAAAGTCAGTGGTTCTGTCCTTAGTAATCCCTGTCATGAGGACTCCTGGAAAGCTTGTGATCTAAAGAAAAATTGAATGTGGATTTGAAAAAGGAGAGGCTGCTCATAATGCAGGAACACGAGACATATTCACCCAGTATTTTTTCTGCTTGAACAACACTGAGGATAGTGGCATGATAGTAATAAGGCTTTTTTTTTTTTTTTTTTTTAATGCCTTTCTGTGGGAAGAGGGTTTGATTTACTTCATAAAGAATGTTTATTTTTGTACCTGTTTGGTGTAGGTATTTAAGTTACAGAGTGGATGTAAGACCTCTGTTTAAACATAAAGGACTCCTTGTTCCGCTGTTTCTTGTTTTGTCTTTGTAGTTTTTACAGTCCTTTCCAATATGATAATGAATAGCTATTTGGTATGAGTGATGAAATAATGCCTTGCATTTGGTTTATATTTCCTTGGGTTTTTTAGTAATCTTTGCCCTTCAAAGTCAGGGACAAAAATCTTCATTTAGAAAAAAAAGAAAATCTAAACAAAGCTTTTTCTATTATGCTTTTTGAAAAATATAATCTAGTGATCCAAGGCAGGTGACCCTGTGCAGATCACAGGAAAGAAAGCTTTGCGCTAAGCAAATGTGAGCATGTGTTGAATGTCCAGGGTCTGCAAACTGTTCGTTCTTTCTCCTTAGTATGAAAGAACACAGACTATGCTCTCGGAGTTGAAGGCAAAGTATGAGATGGCTGAACAAGAAAACCAGTCACTCACAGAAGAGCTCAAACAATGTAAAGAAAATCTGAAGCTGCTACAAGAAAAAGGAAACAACGTAAGTCTGTACAAAATATGTGCACAAGTTGGGTTATGACACTAGCAATTCTGTTGCTTGAGGGAGTATGTAAGTGTAAAGTGTCAACAGAAAAACATGGACTTCAAAAAAAAAAAAAAAAAAGGGTGTGTGCCATATTATATGCAAAATTCCCTTCTGGTAATACCTGTGCAAATTGATACTGCTAGTTATGCATGCAAGTTAAATTTCCAGTTGTGTGACAGTTTTAAATGTGGCCTTAGATATCTGCTCTCTTGAAAACATCTGGCTTAAATAGTAATGAATGAGAACAAAGAATGATACATGAGTAAAAGCTGAGAAACCTATATACAAATGAATTAAGCAGTCTTTTTCAAGATGCTTTTTATTTTATTATTTTAGTTATTACAAAAAAATATGTTCCCTCCTTATTTGTCCTCATGCTTCTTAACAGTGGTTGTCTGTGATTGGCACATGCTTTAAACAGTGCAATTGAACCGTCCTTTCTGTACACTAATGAAAATATTCTCTTGCAATTTATTTGGGAGGTTGTATCATTAGTATTGGGTTTACAGCTAGAGACAACTTTTTTTTTTATACTGAGACTTCTGAAACCCTCCAGATATTAAGGTGTGGCAGACATATTATAAGGTGGTTATAGCCTCATTTTAGGTGCTTTACTACCCTGGTATGGCTGGATTATTGTCTTTCTGTACTGCCTCTCTGATCAGTGCAGGGTGAACAACTACCGTAGTAGACAGTAAAAACCAGGATGATAATGGATGCTCTGTAATAGCCTTTTGGAAAACTATTTCTTTGACTGCAAAGAAGGTTTTACAGGTCCAAATCTCTAAAATCAGCTGGATGCTAGATGCCCAAAGTTTGTATGAATAATCTTGTCATAGCCATTTACTGAATGTATACCTCTGACATAGTAGAGCTGTCAAAAATACAAAGAATTCAAAGCCCTTTTCACTTTTTTTCAGACATATTTTCAGGAATATGATGTTTTAATTCTCTTGGAACCTGTACAGAATTCTTCTGCAATGCTCAGATAATATTGAGTTACTAAAGTAGTTGGAAATCAAGAATAAACAACCCGAAAGCCCCCATTGTAATCAAAGAGATCAACTGAGCGAATAGTTACGAATATGAGATTTTCTGCTCTGTTAAAAACATTAACCGCAGATTTAAAATGATGAGGGGAAAAGGGGGGATAGTAGAGGGAAGAAATACTGTGAAAGGGAATTGGAACACCTGATCAAAGTGGAAAAGGTTGTAAGGTAAGGGACTTTTTAGGAAGGAGGTGAGTATTTAAATGAAATCAGGAACCACAGAAGTTGCCAAGCTCTGTTTTCAGAGGAGAGGTTAGTTATGACAGTTGATATCTGGAGGTCAAGGTATGATAAAGAGCATACAACCATGTAAGGACCTGCAGGACAAGCTTGCTGTCCAAGCAAGTGTTACAGTCAGTAATGTAATACATATCTATCTTGGGGGTTATTTGAAGCATCAGAGATCCCGAGTTGAGCTCCAAGGTAAAATTTTTCAAGTACCATTGTCCCTTTATGCTGGAATCATTGTCTGCTACTTCATTTCTGAGGATAGTGTCCCACGGAAAGTGACTTCCCACTGTCACTTTACAGCCCATCTGTCTACTAGTACAAGATGCATATTTTTGATGAAGCACCTAGTTAAATGCTTCTTGACAATAAAGAGATTTGTTATATGTTGTTAAGTTTATGAGGGGGAGAACTTAATCACTTGGAGGCAATTTCATTTAATGTGGTGGATATTTATCATCTGTTTCTTTTGCCAACATACAACAGCCATGAATGCGTATAACCTTTAAAAAAAAAAATGGAATTTTTCAGGGAACTAACAAATGTTAGAAAAGATGAGGCTTCTGTACTCTATCTGGGCTATCATTGAACTATTAAGTCTTTATACATAAGTTTTGCTTTAAAAAAAAAAATGCAGTGTTGTTCTGAAATGCTTAGCAGTGTGGTGTACTACTTGTGCTTGCATGCTTGTAGTCACTGATTGTTTCCTGATGTGCTTTATATGAAAGAAATATTTATTTATGTGAATGATTTGAGAACATTAGCTGCTCTGGTTTACTTAAGCTTCTGGCACTTTTTTTGAACACTGCTGTGATTATTTCTACCAACATGCTTTCTGTGGGAAGGTGTCACTCTGATTTGTGGCACCAATGACACAAAAAATAATCCTGCATGAAAATTACTTCAGCAGTTACACGTAATTTTTCTACTAAATATTTGCCTTGATTAAACCAAATTTTAATTGAATGGCAGAGACCAGAATACCTTCTAAGATATCTGTGGTTTTAACCTTATTGGAGATTCTATGGTTAAGTGACTTCTACAAATTTGTAACAGGATGAGATATTATGAATCATAATTTTTTGAAAGAAAGTCTTCAACCATTCATTTATTCTTTGTCTGAACAGAATCAAGGTGGCTTTAGCACAAAAGAGTTCTTAAAATATTTAGCATGGTTTGAACTTAACCTCTGTATGTCTTTGTGTGTGCACAAATGTATAGGCTACTATACAGAGAAAGCAGATGTCTTCCAAGAACAGCTTAAAAAGCATTTAGGTCCATTTTCGGTGTTGATTTATCATATTAAGGATATGAGGCTGTCCATCCAGAACATGAAGTAAAGTAGTTTACAATAAATTGAATGTAGCTGAAAAAATGTGTAGATGGTTGTAATGAGGCCATAAGCTAAATGAACTCTGCAATCTTGCCAGCTGGTAGTTTGGCCCAGCTGCAACATTTGATCAATTTTCAGACTGCATTTGGTCACAAGGCTGCTGACCTGCCAGAGATGCTGATCTTTGTGGTATCTCTAATCGAAATGAACTTCCATGCTTTATAGTAACTTAGTGTTGATTGTACAGTCATGTTACAATCTCGCAGAAATGTCTGAACTACTGGGTTTGCCTGTGGACATAGCTGTAATTGATTCACTGATGGAGGGAAAAGATTGTTTTTCCTGGCGGCTGGTAATGGAAAGTGAGAAAGTCTAGCTAGCAAGGAATGAAAAAGTAGCTGAAAAATCCACTATCTGGTGTGAGTCTTTCTACCTTAAGAAATCCAGATGGGATTTCCTTTCACTTAGAAAAACTAAAGCCAACTATAAATAAGATACAGGCAAATCAATTTAAGATTTGTGTTGCTTCTAAGTGCTAAATTCCAAGTCATAACAAGAGGTTTCTTAGAACATTTTCTACTTACTTCCCTTTATTTTTAAACACCCCTGTTTCTTTGAGTAGAATGGTGTACTAACTTTGTATACCAGATTAGATAATGCTATGTTGTCTTAGATGTCTTTAGTACATTTCAATTAAAACAAAACTCACTGACTTATTTTCCCCTCTCTAAATCATCTTTACCTGGTTGATTTTTAGCACAAAGTGATTTTTAATATCCCTTCCCTTCTTTAGCCTTCCATATTACAACCCGTCCCAGCCGTATTCATCGGCCTAATCCTGGCTTTCCTGTATTGGTGTTACGGCCCATTGTGGTAGCGAAAGGTACAAGCACTACTGTTCAGTCAATGTATGTTTGTCCCTCTCACCTGTTCGTACCATTTCTGTAAAAATAGTGCATGGTGAAATGCTCACAGGTATTGCTTTACCTGAAGCAAACCCTTCATTTAATATGCCATACTTTTGATACTGATGAGCTGAGTGATCAACTAATCATTTAACATCTGTGTGATTTCTTTAATTATAACAATGATTTTTCTCCTAACTGGTTCTGAATGTGCTGCTTCTAACTTGGTCTTAGTTTGTCTTCAGCAAATGGGCTACTTTTTGCACAATGCTGTGATGCTAGGGCCTGTAAGAAAATTTAATTGCTTAATTAACTATGAAAAATGAAGAGTTTGCCTCTAAGTAACAATAAAAATCAATAAGCTTTTGTTCCTGTTTATGGACTCAGAAGTTCTTCTCTGGCTCTAAACACTTCAATTTTTCTCACTATTGCTATGAGGAAGATGGGGGGGAAAAAAAAAAAGACAAGATGAGAAATAGGTGGTTGGTTTGTATTCTGAACTCTCAGCTTGCATTTTCTGTAATGTCTCTTGGTGTGTCCTCCTCCTAAAATGCTATTGTTGTCATGAAATGTTGTGACAGTCTGTTAGAAATGATGTTGTTAGGATCTGCTGCAAATTAACGTCATAAACCTGGATCTAAAGATTCAAAAGCTGTTTAAGATGTCTGTACTGGGTAAACCTGTCTAGCTATTGGCACAAGCAATTTTTTTTTTTAACATCTGAAGCCCTCACATGTTAAATAGCAGATTTCTTTGAGGTGCATACAGTAATGAAGCTGGAAATACGGAACTGCCAAAAGTTCTCCTGATGATCTTCAGCCCTGAAGAGTTGTGGAGTTCCTTTGCCTAGAGAAACGTTAGGGCTCATGGGTAACATTCTAGTGATGCCTATCAACAGGTACTCAGGACTTTAAGGAACCACGAGGTAAACTGATTAGTATGAATTAGAACAAATATGATATTGATTTTTTTTTTCTCTCCACACAGAGACAATGGCCTTGGATGCCTGTGATGGCAGCTTTGGTTGCTGTAACAGCCGTGGTGCTGTACCCAGGCCTAACCAGAGCTTCTCCATGAGAACTGTTGTTGAATCCATACACCGTCCTCCCTTTAGAAGCTGGCAACATTCATATACTGAGGGAAAACAGATTAATTCTCTTTCTTTTTACCTCTTAATACAGCACAGCTCTGCGTGAGAAAAGCAGTAGGGTCATTTGCTTTAAACTGTATAAAATGTATCTGTCTATAAAGAGGGAATAAAATTGTGATTCATCGTACTGTGAGCAATACTTTTGCTTACAATTTCATGCAAGTTTTAAATTAGTATGTTGGGATTCTGAATACTATAATGGTGGCCTAAAGTAGGCTTCTTGGTACCAAATTATTTATAATGGCTAGAGTTGTGGACACTTGCTTTAGAATCTGATTGCCAGATTTAAAAGGAAAAACACGTTTCTGATTTGGACACCCAAGCCAAGTAACTTTGCAGATACTTGGAAAACAGATGCAGTGTGCTCAGTGCCTTTCAGTACAATTTCTCTTCCTTGCTGGTTTTTTTTGGTTGGTTGGTTTTTTTTGTTTGTTTGTGGGTTTTGTTTTGTTATTTTGTGGGGGGGGTTTGTTTGGTTTTTGTTTGTTTGTTATGTTGTTTGTTTTGTTTTAAGAAAAAAAACCCACCAACCCTAGTATACCATTTTACTTGCTGTTAGTCACTGAGCTGTTGGGAACAAGACTTAAGAAAACTTACCTTACTATGCCTTTTGAAGGAAGCATATTTAACTTTGATAAGGATTGCTTTATTAAAGATTTTTGGGAATAAAACACAATTCATGTCCAGCCTTAAAGAGATAGAGATGTCAATGGTGAAGACCAGCCTAAAGTATTTAGTGTGAGCGTGTGCGAGTGTAAATGTGTGTGTTCTTGAGTGAACTAAGGCGTTTCCAGGAGCAAGTACTTGGTCGTTTGATGGACATAGTGCAGTGATTTCACTTACATTAACTTTAGTTTGAATGTAATTTATTAAATTTCATATATTTAAAGAGATACATTCTTTAAAAGTATGAATACTTTCTCACATATCACATGTATCTATTTTTTCAGTCATTTGATACTTTCTGACTTGAGCTGGAAAAGCTCTTTAGATAAGCTTTTGTTGACGCAACTTTATTAAGAGAACTGCTACAGTACATCTGTGATTAACTGAAAAAAATATCTAAGCTATATAAAATACCACAGAATTGGAATCATATACCTGATGAAGTATTGTCAGGTGAAGATGATTTTAATTTGGTAGTAAAATTTTGTGCATCCTCATCACATGGCTTTAAGTACGATGCAGTGGTTCCCATTACAAAGTTTATTTTCCTTATCTAAGTACTATAACTATTGCTATTTGCTGACTTTTGGTGGGAATCACTGTATTACTGCTGAATTAAATGTAGACTCTAGTTGTCTTGTTCAGCTCAACAGTTCTGTCAAAAAAGTTTATTAAAGACTTAAATAATATGCTGAAGAATGGTAAAGTAAAATGGTTCTGCTAAAGGAAACTTTAAAATAGGGAGGTCATCTCAGCAATTCAATTGGCTTTAAGGAACATTACGGCAATCAACAGATAGATTAAATATTTAAATAGAAATTTAGCATATAATTTTCTTTGTTTCTAAGGATCATTGTCCTTTAATTAAAGATTCATCTTAAGTTACATGGAATTTGCTAATGGGAGGATTATTAGTTGGAAAAAAAATAGTCCACAAATGACTTGTAGAAAATAAATATTGACATTTAGTTCATTCATTTCATGTTTTTCAGTTGCAGGAAGCCACCCAACCACAGAACACTCGTATGCCAGTGGTACTTAGTACCTCTTGTATATAGGTTATTGCAAATATTGTTCTGAAATGCTTAACTTCAGAATTACATTTTTTAAAGTAAATAATTGTTTTAAATCTATTTTGTAAAGATATAAAAATACAATAGAATTTCTGGAGTATAGATTAAACTATTTGCACTAACACACGTGATGTGCATGATTTAATAAAATAACTTTACTCTCCCTATGCATGTTTGAGTTGGATGTCATTTGAAAACGAAAGATTCATGCTGTTTCTTTTGCGCTAGATATTGCCACAGTTACTAGGCACAATGTCTGCAGCATGTCCAGTAATAGCAAAAATTTTTTTACCTTGTATTTCATATTCACACTGGTTTAAGTAGATTTTTTTTTTCTTTTTCTAGCTGATCTCTCTCCTGTCTGTGGTTTTTGTAAAAAGAGGGGAGGAGAGAGCTCCATAAGGCTTGGGAGCATATTGCTACAGGGCGGGGGGTGGATATCAGTGTTCACAGCTGAAGGGAGGATTGTCCCTGTGGCAAAGGTTGTGAGACTTGGGAGAGCAGTGGCTGCAGGTAGTAGGTCATAGTGGAAATCCCTTCCTTGGGAAAGGAGCCTGATATTGCCTCCTCTTTTCTTTAGCACCTTAAACTCCCTATTTGTCCATCTTTCAGCTACTGTTTCTTTTCCAATGGATTCTGTTCCCTCCTCCCTGCTGGTAGCATGTAGACATGGTGTGAGGAGGTGGAGTGGAGTCTGATGAAGCAGTGGTCCCTCCTGGGAACATGCTGAGCCCACTGGGACCAACCTCGGGGTGAGCTTGCACTGCCAGTCAGTGCCCCATACTGAGCAGCACTGCCTGTGACCTAAGTTTGTTCTTGTATTCAAGACAAATGTGTTTTCAGAAATCTTTAGAGCATCAGAGAGCTGAAATTTGAGACCCAACATGGTTGTATTCAAGGAGAAAGATTTCTCATTTATGTGCATGTATGCATATTTGTATGATGTCCACAGGTGCATAGTACACATTGCATGGGGGCTTGTGCTTACAGGCATACCCATGGTTCCCTAATACAGTCCTTCTCTCAGGAGTTCGTGACATGTGCATGTTCAAAATGATCAGGAATGAGTTACAATGCACAGTTCACTCTTCCCTTCTGAGAATCTCTGCAGAAGGATTGGGTATCTGGGAAGCTGCTGTTCTTCAGTGCTTTGATGCTAAAGCAGCAAGTGGAGTTATTCTGTAAGCACTCTATGCACAAACCTTTCTGTGTTTGTTTATGCTAAATGTGTGTGCTCTTTTACATTCATATTTAGGTTCTTTCTTTTTAATTGTGAGGCTTGATTTAGTTAAGCCTTGGAGTTACTGTAACAAGAGCAGCTTTTCCCAAATGTGCAAGATGCTTTACTTATAAAATATAAGTACTCTGAGCTTGCACAGAAGTTTGAGGTCTTAAAAAGGTTGCTCATACTAGAAAAGCTAGTCTGAGAGTTTTAGCAGTTCCTAGTTCAATTTGGAAGATTTAATATAATAAAATATCTAAACACTTCTTCAGTTTTGTCCCGGTGTCCTGACTGAGGCACTTTTTTTTTTTTTTAATTCTAAAAGAATTCTACCTACACGGGGACTAAACCAGCAGGCATTTCATTTAAAAATATAAATATACAATACATAAAAATGTAGTGTACTTTTCCTGTTCCTCGTAGCTGAATTAAATACATTCTTCCAGAGTGTTAGCCTGATCCTTCTTGCAGAATCTCTGGATTCTTTGGTGCTAAATGTAGAGTTGTGAGCCTGCACGATACATTGCAAAGTTTTCTAATAAAACAGTCTTAATGAGACTTAGTATCAAACTGAGTGATGGCTGAAGCAAAGGTAATCATCTGTGCAAATATTTTGGGAGTATATTCCTAAATTATTTTTCTAATCAAGTCTCCTGAAATATGTTACATGTTCAAAATGTCAGTGTACTTTGCATAAGATTTTGAATGTTTGCTGCCTTAACTTGTAGGCTTCTACCACTTGCAAGAGTCATTTCTTCAGCTTGAATCTTCTCCATGACAGATCACTGCCAAGATTCATTCCACCAGCAGCATCTGAGTGCTTTAAAACACCAGGTCACCACAATGGCTCAGAGGAAGCCACTGTAGTTTGCGCTAATTCTTCAACCGGGGCTGGCCTGTTTCCACCAGAGGCCTTTTTCTCCCTGCTCTGTCTTTTCATCCACCATTAGTATTTCACTGGCAACTGTCTCAAGATTTTGAGTCTCCATTCATATAGCAATTGATCATATGAAAGAATCAGAAGCCATAGTCTCTCTCTGTCTCCTGTACCTCCAGATCTGTTTGAAGGGTGATTGCTTCCAGGAAACAGCTGCATTGAATTCCCCAGAAGTAGCTGATTTACTCATCCCAGTCTCTCTGTGTGTGCTTCTGGAATTCCCCTTGTGGGGAATTGAGCTGCAGCGTGGGTCTTCTAGTTTTTCCTGCCTTCCTGGGTATTTAGTTTGTGCTAACTCATTCAAAGTAGTGAGCAAAGGTTCGCCTGGAGACAAGTTCTTATGCTTGGAGAGAGGGTTGCACATGCTAATGCTTTAAAAACAGTGGGTGCTGCCAGTATTTGCCTAAAGTCTCCCAGAAGTAGAAGGCAAATCAGCAATTGAACCAAAGGTTCAATTTAGGAAATTATTTTTTTTATTTTATATCCACCACATACGTATTAAGAGTGGTAAAGTACTAATTTTTTTGTGCTAGATCATTTATGAAGTTTATATTCTATTTAGATTTCTTGTAAGGAGTTCTTGCTCTAGGAAAAAGTACTTCAATTGGGTATGTCAGTGGTAAGTGCCATTAAAGGCTCAGCTTTCTATTCATTGGTAAAGGCAACTTATATCTGATTGATTTTCTAAATATCACAGTCATAAAACTTCACTGACTGATTTCAATATCAACGTTGAGAAGTTAAGCATGTATTTTAGAAAAAAAAAGAATTCTTGCTTTATGAACTTCAGAAAAAAATTGGTCACCTCTGTAGGTAAGTTACTTGAGCAACTACAGTTGTCTCAAAAACAAAACAAAACAAAAAAAAAACCACCCAAACCAAAGAAAACTCAATCCTGTGTTTGAGTTCATCTTACTCTGGCTTCCAACAATTGTATTTCAATATATCTCTCTTGGAGGATGTTCTGCTACTGCAAATGTTGTCCTGATCCAGGCATTTGACACACCATGATCAAAATGCCTTCCAATCATACTTTATATGAATGGATTGAATTTCTTAATTTTTTCTTCATCTCTCCAGTTTTTGTTTTCAGCTTTTAAAACTATTTCTGATTTTCTTAATGTTGTTGTTTGAAGAGCAGATGCCAGAACAGAACATGTCCTTACAGTAATTACTAATGTGATGTAAACATCTAATAAGCTTTTTATTCTGCTCTGACATTCCTATTTGACTATCTACCAGAAATTTTTTGGGGATTCACTGACTTCTAGTGTTTAGATTTTAATCTTGTGAATCAAATCTCTGCATTCCTTGCATCACTTCAACCCCATGGTATCTGATTTTGCAATATTGTTTAGTAAAAACCAATGTAAGCAAGCAGTCCAAGTTCTGTTACTGTTCAGCATTTCATTGATTCTCCCCCCTTCAGGTTGTAACAGGGATGACTGCTGAAGCTTTTCTAGATGATGATCGTACACTGTTAAACTGTAGGGAGCCAAAACCAGAGCCCTGCAGGGCAGTAGGGAAAATATTCATACAATAATTCCTTTCCTTAGTTTTTGCAATCTGACAGGTGTTTTTTTGTCTGGATTATTAGTTACAATGATACAGTGTAGTGATCACTTTTACTGGAGTGTCAAATGATTTACAGAAGTCTTGGTTTAATGGCAAATAACAAATAAACTTGAGATTTTTAAAAATTATGCAAGTGGAATTTTATTTTTAAAAAGCTTTCACAGACATTATTCCACATTCTTGAATTTTGTACTAATTGCTTCCTGTAGACTAATGTGATTTGCTGAGATCTTCAGGTGAAACAAAACTGGTCCTTTTCCCAAGATCGTAGGTTTTACTCCATTCCCTCAGCCCCATCATGTGGCTGCCCATTTATGCCACTACCCTCTATAAGGCATTTTTAATTCCAAGTTATTTGTGTGACCCAGTTTAATTTTTTCAGTCTATTCAATTTGGCTTAGCATTATTCCCAGTGCTGGAAGCGTAACAGTTCTAACACACCGAGGGGGTGTGTGCATGTGTATACATTGCTGTTCTGAGATTGCGCTGCATGCAGTAAAATAGATCATGATTACTTGCATTTAGCAACCATGAGAATGGAGGTGTCATTGAGATTCTCAAATAATTCTGAACTGTGGGAATGGAGATGCTAGTGTGGAGATGCAATTCTTTTTATTATGTTAGGTGATAAAAAAATGCAGATGTGCTTCCAAGCGTGTTATCTCTTCATCATGTCTGATGAAGATGAACAAATCCAAAGCTTGGATTACATTAAAAGTAATTACTTCTTACCTGATCATAGTAATCAGTAACTTGAGAGAAAAAGGTTAAGTGATCAATTCATTCTGTTCTATTAGAATAACATTTATCCAAAAGCTAGCGGATACTTTTTTCAGCACCTAATGTTAGGAAATATTTTTTTTTATTTTATAAACACCACATACGTACTAAGAGTGGTAAAGTATTGCCTTCGGTTTGGAATGGATTTACTATTTTTTTTTTGTGCTAGATCATTTATGAAGTTTATATTCTATTTAGATTTCTTGTAAGGAGTTCTTGCTCTAGAAAGTACTTCAATTGGGTATGTCATCAGTTTTGATGTGACAAAACTACTTGTCTTGAACTAACATAGTGGCTTTTATTTTAAAATGTTCCAAATATGCAAGATGTCTTTTGGGATGAAAAAATGGTAAAAATTATGAGAATAAATTTACAATGCAACTGAAAGGTGGTTTGTATTGTACATAGTCTTTCATTCAGCCTGACTCCAAATTTCAGCACTTCCACAACTTCTAAATAACTTGCTGCACTCCACTTTATTGCAGTAGAAGACAAGTTACTAGTTAATTAAATCAATTAAAACTTATTTTAAAGTTGAAATCTATTTACCTGTTTACTTTGTACAGGTGGGATTCACAGCCATATGACCTTTTTTTCTCTGTATAATGTGGTAAAACAGTGCTCCAAGATGTCTGCCTGTAAACCCAGGGAGAGATGGGCTGGAACACAGGGGCTGAGCCAAACCTCAGATCTTACAAGGGTTACATACATGTTTTCTAGTGACCAGACACCCTCAGGGTGTCACTCACAGATCATCCTTCAGGCAAACCAGAAATTCATCAATCTTTAACCTGCACTCTAAAATCAGATGCAATTCTGGACCTCTGCTTTCAATGCTAACTCAGAAGAAGGTTATCTTCTGAGTCACATGTGTAGTTCTCAGCAAGTCTGAGCAGTTTGAGGAAGGGAAGTCTCCTCCCTGTTTGCGTTGTGGTTTGGATCCACCCCAGGGTTCAGTTTAAGTAAGCATGGCTCCAGTCCAGGCTGTCATTAAGTCCTGATGTAAGAGCCTAGGTAACTTGCCTCTCTTCTATTTCTGTAAAAAAAGTTCCAAACAGAGATAATATTAAAAGATTCTACCAGATGCATTAGGTTTGGGGGTGGGGAGAGGAGGTGGGAGAGAAAAAGAAAAAAAAGTTTAATATTTCTGTCTAGCTGCTCTTCATGGGAAGCACCTAACATCTACCAGTTACTTTATCTCAAATTCCCGTCTCCTAAATAGCGGTGCAGAGTGCTCTTAGGTGAGACGAATACAGAACTAGTTTATTTCTGAGTAGTGCTATGGATGAGAAGTGTTGGTAAGGTTTGCTCATTTTTGAAGATTGTGTCAGTATTACAGGCTCATTAGGTGTGATAGTAAAGGCATTTGGGTTTTCTATTGTATGTGTAGCAGTCACAGCTGGCAGTTTTTCTGTTGCAGGATTTGACTGTACTTCAACTGTAGCTGGGCATTGTAACAGACAATTATTGCTCATTTTTTCCTGCTTCATAATTATTGTAATGGCACATAAGTGGAAATGTAGCCTGCAGCAACTTCACAGTCATTTTTTAATTGCACTGACAGACTTGGGTTGGCCAGGTGTGGGTGTCTCTGCGCTCTGTTGTAGTAACATTACGTCCTTCCTTTGCAGACTTCTCTGAATTATAATTCTGCCTTCATTTCAAATACTTTCAAATTTAAAGGGCTCTCATTGATCTGTTTAAAAAGTAATTTTATAACTGCTGCCATGGTGCACCTGCAGAATGTTTATCATGTTTATACATTCCTTAATTATGTCCCAGCCAATAACAACAACTCCCTTATTATTACTTTAGGTGAAAGACTGCTTTTTCAGTGAGCATGGGTGTTCCTTGGCACATACATGCCCCTGTTCAGGAGATTTAGTAGACAAATAGCAAAAAAATCTCTAGTGATTTGCATGGTGTTTCTCATTTCAAATCTAGTGAGTGCTAAAAAATTATTTGCCTCAAAGTGATGCTTTGTCACTAATTAAGTGAAATACTGGAATAATTCCATCATAATGAGTACTTCTGGGATATTTCTTTGGTAAGAACTGAACTGCTTTGTCAGATGTGTAGGATGTTGCATCTGCTTGGAATGTGGGTCTCCTGGGTGTCTCTGCTACTGACTGTCCTTAGGTGGGCAAGGAAATTAATCAGTGAAGCATTTGATGTAATGTATATCAAGAAGGAAGATGAGACTACTGTACTGGCAGAGACATATCTCAACTGAGGCACCTCAGTTCTTCTCGTGCACATGGACTCGTGTAATTTCACTGAATGTAAATGGTTTCTGGTTCCCATGAAATAAATTTCACTGGAGATTATTAAAACATGGTGAGTTTTTATTTAAAATAAAGAATAATTGGGTACTTAATCATATTCTGCAGCTGTGCGGGCTAACTTTTTTATTTCTTGGACTATAAGTAGGGCTGGCTCAGATACTTTGTCAAAAAGCTGCTATATTATTCTTTAGATTTTTGAGCACATATTCAGTCATTTTGGTTGTGAAGATACTGTGAAAATCCAAAGTTAAAACTGTTTAATGTGAAGGTTTCTTCCTGCAGCCTCTCAAGAGCAAGCTTGCAAAGCAGTCTGTTTGTCAATGAGTATTACCATCGGTGTCCAGTGATCCAGGTGTGGGCAGCCATCTACAGTTGAGGATAAGGAGGAGGATGACTCAGTGTAGAGTCACATCCTGTTAGTACTGGTTAGGGACAGCACCACTTCACCCTTCCTGGTTCTGACTAATAAAGCTAAAAAGAGGACCCTTGCAATATGAAAAAGGGAAAACCAATCCTTAGAGATCTGTGGCTATCCAAATCTTGTACATGGGTAACTTACCTGTTCAAAAGCAGCTCAAGTTCAGTGCTGCATTTACGGAGGTCTTGGAACCAAGTGGTCTGCTTGGCACTGGTTGTAGCTGTTCCTGCCTCATCGAGTGGCAGCTCTCTATAGACTCAGGCAGACATAATGGCCTTGCTTGCATCCAGCTTATAACTGTTTTTCTCTGCAGTCACACAGGCTGAAGTGATTTGCTGTGATGTGGGTTCTGGTGGGACTGGAAAAGTGAGGCCTAGGGTTGATTTCATTAAACATGGTTACACCTGCTCTAGCAAGTGCACAGACTGGGAGAACCAAACTCATGTAGTTAGCAGAACCCATGTATCACGCTTTGAACACCTGTCTTATCAGCAAAAAGCACTGTCTTGGCCTTGCCATCTCAGTATCCTGTGGTCTGCTTTGTGGGGTTGGCTTTTTCAGCTGGAGTCCAGCACATGTTAACTGTATTTATGCAACTTCTGTTTTACCAGTACATGTTCAATGACCTAGCTAAGCTGTGTGTTTGCATGGCTCATGAATCAGGTGAACACTGTAGCAGAAACAAGCTGGTGTAGCAGAGTGCTGCATAAAGCTCGACTTAGCCATACAGTTTGTCTTAGCAGGTTGGAGCTTTGTGCTTCTCAATACGGTTTTACTGGGATAGGTTCAGGTAAAACTATTTCAAGCTTTTAAACTTCAGCATATTGGGTGAAGTTGGAGTTGAGATGTGTGGCATTTGCTGTTGAGCATGTCTCTGTTGAGGCATTTCTTAGTTTGCAAGAGGGATTTTGAAAAGCTTCCCCAAATACATTGGCTGCCTCCCAGTAACTTTTAAACTGGTACTGAAGCTGGAAAGGATCTTTTTCCTTCTGTTTCTGTTCTGTATTGCTTACTGCGTGCAAAGCTGACTCTCTTAAACAAGGAGCTTCTACTAGCAGCTTGAGATGTCAGAAGAAAAACTACAAATACATTTCATCATGTGTTTCATGATGGAAAAATCTCTCCTG